>PVIJ01010082.1:0-62531 GCA_004024925.1 Scalopus aquaticus | reverse complement strand
AGTGGTCTTGGCTTCCATGGTCGAGAGAAATCTCACCCGTGACGTGTGTGGTCTGATAAATACATTACTGTCCAGGCAACCTTAACGTCAAACTAGACCTTAATGCAGACCCTTTAATCCAGATTTTATATACCCAACATTTATGGTTGCAGGATTCCTGGTGGGTGCAGACAACCATTTTCATACTTGTGATCATACTATGTTGAAAGCAATCTATAAGCACTCTCAGGCATTCAATGAGAAAAGAGAGGGAAAACAATGCAATAAATGTGCTGTCTTCCGTGGCTTTCCCCTAATTACCAAGATGACTGCTTCCTCACTCTGTGAGTTTTAAACATGTGTCTTTTTCTTTTTCCTTTAAATTTAAGTGTCATTTTGTTGCTGAATGGCATTTCTACAGGGGGTGAAATTTTTTACCTGGAAAGTCTTGATCATTTTTTCTTTAACCACACGCCCTAGTTTATATCAGTTTCTCTCTTCACCGAGCTCATAACAAAAATTAAGCACTTAGCTTGCCTGAAAACTGTGTACCAGATGTTTCAAAGACAGCTGCTGGACTTTAAATGTCCATTACAGAATACAGGTTCACCAGGTGTCAGGTGGGTATAGCCATGGCTGCTGCTGAGTAGTGCTAAGACAGAAACTTCTTGACATGTCCTCTGCAGTAGAAGTGAGCATGTAAACTTAGCTGGTTCGCCTAAGTGGAGTGAGTCCTCTCTGATAATCTTTGAAATCTCACTCTCACTTGAGGTCTCTGATGAAGGGCTGACATTTTGTGGAGTCCCAAATAGTTGGGAAGTGGACCAGCACTCAAAGAGAGGGGGTAATGTGTGTGAAGTAGGGCCCCTCTTAACCCCAATGCAGTTACATGTCTTTTACTCTGCAATTCAGAAGCCAGTGAGCCCCACAACCCCTTTTCTTAACTCTAAAACAGAAATTGCAAAGTGATCTCAAATTTCTTTAAGAACACAAGTTCTTTAAAGTTTTTGTGTATTTCCATTTAGAGGGTGTGGGGCAACAAATTGAGCAAATTATCAAAATTGTAAACTTTCACTTGAAACTTTTTTCAGCTCCTTGTCACATTATTTTTTCAAAATCCCCTTAAAGCTAAGAAGTTCCATACTTGGTTTCTGTCCTTAAACAATTCAAACTTCTGAGTTACTAGAGCTGCCACTTTCAGAGATTGCTTTACTATGTATTACTTACTTTAAAAATGTTCAGATAAAAGCTCAATGGTGAAAAGGGGGTCTAAACCTATAAACCTAACAGTTTACTTATGGAATGCTACAAACTTGAGTTCAAATTGTATGTGAGCTATTTTTAACTAGCTTTTGAGTGTCACTAATCATGTCTGTAAGTTAAATTATACTGTTTCTGATAAAACACAATATAGGAATTCTATTTTATATCTTTGGACATAGTAAAGAAGCAAGATCTTTGCTCTGTAATCTAGCCTTTTTTAAAAAAACTTAAAATTAAATGATGAAGTGTAATATGATAATCATAATACACAGTTAAATGAATTGTTTATAATTGCAATTTTGAATTGTAATAAAAAGTAAAGCATAGCAAGAGACTTTTTACTGAAAAGAAAGCCAATCTATATTTGTCATTCACTTTTTAATTTTACCAAGTATGAAATGAAAATATTTGAAAACAAAATGTTTTACAAGTTAATTGAATGCTGCATGATCACATACATACCTCTAATAATTAAGCAGTGAAAATAATATTTAAAGAGGTATTTCAGTGTTTTTTAAAAAGGATGCTTAGAGTACTATTCTTAAAAGACCAGTGACTTCAAATAGATATATACTGAACACATTAAAGTATACATTTGACAATGAAACATATTATCTACTTGCAAAATTGTTTCCATGAAAGATCTGTTTGGAAGTCTTTGGCTCCATTTATAAAAAGCTAGTTATATGTAACTTCAAGACATTTTTGAGTAATTCCTCTATTTATGAAAGTGAGACCCTAAAAGACAACACTACAAAGCCACCTAAAAATTCTGTTTCTCTTTAAAAATCTACTAGGGGGATTCAGAAAACCCCACCATTTGGGGAATATACTCTTACACATGTCTCAAAAAAAATTCTGCTGATTTTAACATATGCATATATTTTCTTTACCTCTCAGTTGAATTTTAAAAGTTAAAACTTTATTTGTGCTAAATAGATGATAATATCCACATTTTAGAAATTGTTGGACTGAATGAAGTATATTTATATTCTTCATCAAGTCAAACATTTATTTTTAATGTGTGTCAGACACATTACCAATAATAAAATGTGTCTTCTAGGACATGGAATTTAATGGAAAATATACATGTAAACAAACTACTCATTCATTCAACAGCAGCAAGCTGCTCTGTTTTAAAGGTTGTAATTGCTGTCAGTGTTGTACTGCTTTGGGAGCAGAGGACTTAGGGTAACCTAAATAAAATGACTATCTAATACATTGCTAAAATAACAAATGGTGTCCTGTTCAACAAAAAATGGCTGTTTTATCTAGATATGAAATCTCTATCACCCCACCAAGAATTAAAATATAGTGTTAGCATTTTAATAGGTATCTATTTAGTAGTTGCAGGTAATTATTCAAGCTATGAGAATACAATAATCATTTTGCCAGCACCAAATCTAAAATTACTGAAGTAACTCCATTTTATATTCTTGACTTTAAAGCAAAGGTATTACATACTTTCAACCAAGTTATGGATTTATAATATTGTCTATAATGAAGGAAACCAAATAAATAACATCTTAATGTTGCATTGCCCCTCTTGGGAAATAATGTCAAGATTTTTGGTTAAGATCAGAGCCAACCATCCTGTTGTGCCAGCAAGTTTGTTAGAAGGGTGGAAGAGATCTGGACACCTCCACCCAGAAAGGAAAAATTAATATTTCTATGCTTGTGTTGTGTTTGTGTCTTACCCTATTCAGTGCCTTTCAAGCTTTTAAACTCAGTTCTTTACATTTTAAACTTTTTCTTTCTTTCAGTGTTAAGACCAATAAAAAGTTAAGATGAGACTGTTATTTGACCCCGAAGTTCCAAAGGTACACCTGTGCATGGCTTCCTTTTCCAGTAACTCCGTGGACGCAGAGATGGAACTCATCTTTTTCACTTCCCAAGAACCCGTGACCGTGGGATTCCACACGAGTACGTTCCAAAGGCTTCATACAGCACAAAGTTTTTGATGCCACAAAGTTGATGCTTTTAATGTAGAAGTATGAAACACAGCCTAACATTTTTTGAGGCAATGAGACAAGCATAAAAACCAACTTGACCGCTTACTACGTATGTATGTTATGTATCTTCTGTCTAAATATTTACATGAGTTCTCCTTTAAAATTGTCTCCAAATCCCGCAACACCAGATAGAAACCTCTATGCGCCCTGCCATAGAAGTCCGCCAATCACTTTAAACACACCTCTCTCTCTCTCTCTCTCTCTCTCTCTCTCTCTCTCTCTCTCTCTCTCTCTCTCTCTCTCTCTCTGTCTCTCTCTCTCACACACACGCACACGCACACACACACACACACACACACACACACACACACCCTTAAACCTTAGCGTTGTTGGGTTTGTCTCAGAGAAGGCAGGTATGATAACTTCCCCACCTTTTTATTGGTACAGGACACGAGAGACAAATAAGTTACCAGACAGGAAACGGCCCCAGTAACCTGCCAAGACCGGTGAGGACTTGGCTCGCTCATCCTCAGGTGCTGCGGGTCCCGAACAGGCTCGTTTAGGCTCAGCCAACTCCAAGCAGAAAGTTCTAGCCGATGTCGCAAAGCTAGACAGGCCCCGGTGTGGGGCGGCAGCAGGGTTTCTGTCAAAAATCCTGGCCCTGGAGGGTAGCTACGTTGGTAGGGGTGGGGTTGGTAGGGGTGGTGGGGTTGGAAGGGAAGAAAGTGGTGCTCCCAGACGTCCTGGGCTTTGCCACTAACCCAAAGTTTCTCAACTCCAACCAGCATCCCCACGGTTTCTCTAAGTTTCTGACTGGGGAGGAAGGTCCGGGAATCAGTTAGGGTCAGGACGAGCTCCAGTGAAAAAACCGCGAAGTCCCGGCTGCCCTGCAAGGAGGGAGAGGTGCGGAGGGGTGCTGGGCCCGGGGCGCGGCCGGGCTGACCCGCTGCAGGAGTGCGAGGAAGGCGCAGGGGCGCGTGGCGCAGGGCGCGAGCGCGGAAGCGCGAGGCTGGCTCCGCCGGGGCGACCTCGGTCTCCCCCTCCCTCCCTCCCTCCCACAGGGGCGAGCCGGGGGCGCCCCGCTGCCTAGCGGGCGGGTGCTAGCGAGGGGGAAGTCCGACTCGCCGGCTTCCTCGCCTTCTAGTGGCCGCCGCCTGGAGCTGGGGAGGGAAGGGCCGGGGTCCCACGGAACCGGCGTCCCTTGGGGACGGGCTGTAAGATGAGGAAAGCCTCTGTCCTTTCACTTTGGTCCCCGAGCCAGGCCTCCAGCAAGTACCGCACCGCCGGGCGGGTTCTCACCGATAGGACTTGGCCAGAGTCTCACCGCAGTGCCGGTGACCCGTGACCCGGAAAACAGTGCCGCCAACTCGCAGGGAGACCCCGCAGTGGGCTGAACCCGAACCCTAAGAGCTGAGGGCCCGAAGCACTGGCGCAGCCCCAAAAGCTCGCGGCGACCGCTCTCTTCCACCCGGCTTCCCCCTTTCTCCTCCCAGGACTTGTAAAGAGAGTCCCGTTTGCGGGGGAAGAAGTGGGGGCTGAGGGGGGGTGTGTCATAGTTTCATTGCCAGGAGTAAAATGTGGGAGCCTGCACCACTTTGCATCAGCAGGCTCCTAAAACACCGCAGCCCAGACCGGATCCCAGGGGCAGGATGATAATCCAAAAGCTTAAAAAAAAAAAAAACTGCACCTCATCGCGCATGTGCAAACCTCAATTTTTTACGTCATTTAGTTTCATCAAGTTGCAAGCGAAAACTTCATTATCATTAATTACTATGAAGAATAAATGACTGTTTGCTCTGACTCCTAGAAAAATACTGCAAAAGCCGAGGAAAGGTTTTCAAGTTTCAGCTTTCATGAAAATAACACAGATTTTATTCGCGACGCTAGTGAGATTCCCCACAAAGGTGATAAGCCGGAAAAGTAAACTCCGCTAAAATGTAGCCTAGATTGGAGCACGCAGCGGCATAGGATCTGATTGTTTTTAAAAAGTTACTTGTGCCACAATTTGCATCCTCTTTGGTCCAATTAAACTATAAAACACAACTCCTGTAATTTCACTCTTTGATATTTCAGAGGAAACATCTGAACACTGCTAAAGTTGGGTTACCTTAATTTACATCTTACTCCAACGTTCCTCCCTAATTATTTTTTTAAGCGAAGAATAAATATTCTCCTATGGACAACTTTAAAAAAGATTAATGACTACCTCCGTGAGGTAAATATTGATACTTTTTCCGTTAGCTAGATATAGTCTTAAGGAAATAAATTATAAAGTAATGCTTTCAATTCAAGAATTACTTGTTTTTATGATGAAGTAAGACGCAATTGCTTATTTTAATTACAAGTCAAGGATAAAGGTCTTGGAAATTTACAAGTAAACTTGGAAGTATACAAATACTGTCAGTATGTTTATGATCAATTCAAAAGATAGTTACAAACTTACCAAGAAAGCCTGGCTTAAAGAGTGCTAGGAATACTAAGGATGCTAAGTGAAGAGACTTTATGGTACAATTGGATAGAAAAACATAGTTAAAAAGGAAAGTGTGATGTCTTTCTATAATGCCTTAAATGAATGGCAAACATTTTAAGAGTGATACCAAGATACTGATCAATTATCCTTCTGGAAAAGGAAATCCCAGAACCCATGCAGACCATGACAATATAATAGACTTGTCTTGTACTAGAGTCTTTTAAGTTGAAAGGTGCTTTATGAATTGTGTATGTTCAAGTTCATGAGAATGCATTTTCTTAATTCTAAATTTTCTAAATTCTAAATAAAGTTTTTACTTTATTGTAATTCATTTCCTTGGAAGTGTTCTCCAAAGTGATAAGAATTTTAATAGATGAATATACTGAGCAGAATGGTCATTTGGTAAAAGTGAGGGCAGGACACTGGATCTCCTAACCTCTCTCCTCAAAAAATGATGGGATAATTTGAAGAGAACCCAAGTGAAAATATTTTAAGAAAATTATCATGAGGCATATTTAGACAGAAACAGCTGGTAAACACATTTTCCCAAACTTACTCTGAGTTCTTTAGTTACACTAGAAAACAAACTGTAATGAATCATGTTCAAAACAAAAACACTCTCCTGAGTTAATTACTGATAACATTGATTTTCTGATTCATGAACATCTAGACACTTTCTAAATATTCTTCCCGACACAATTTATACTTTATATTTTGGACATGTGTTTATTGAGTTTTGTTCAAAAGGTTGGAAAGGAGTCAAAAATTGTGTGGTAAGATTCTATAGAAATGTAACTAATTCCAGTGAAGTCCTCTGTACGGAAATACATTATGGAAATGACGTGGTTGTCAGACCTAATTGCTTGGCTTTTGAGTCCTCATAGAAGAAATTCTACAGCCTTAGGGGTATAAACTCAAAAGCAGCAGCGTTTCTGGTTTCAGTTTAAATAAAACAATGAAATCCATCATTATTCAAGTCAATAGCGATAATTCACATGAATATGAATGCACTTTGATCTTATCCTTCAATTCATTGAAAGACACAGTCGTAATGAAAAAAGGAGATAATCTCTTTAACTTGGTCCAAAGCAAGTTGTTGGAGCTTTTCTTTCCTGAAAGACCATAGAAAGGAACTTTTCACTAAAGCCTTGCTTTCCTATTTTTAAGGTGGTGGTGGGGTGTTTGGGCAAGTACAAATCATTATGTTGCCTCCAGGAACCAAGTAGTGCTAAATTTCTTCTTTAAAGTAAACTGTTCTATTTAATGAACTTGACATTTTATGAATCTTTATAGTGAGCCCCTTTCATAGCATCATACCAAAGAGTCATTCTAGGAGGCATTGTGGATTTTGGTTTACATCAGACATGATTAAGACATATTGACTACTTTCAATATCTTTTAAATCTTATTTAAATTTAATAGGCTATTTCAAGACACATTGTCTTAGTAGATTTGCAACATCCAATACAAGCCCCCTAGCATTCCCCTTGAATTGTAAAGACAGTCAATGCCTGTGTTACATGAAAGTCACTTTAAAATCTCTTTCTATGACTATTTAACCAATTTTCAGGCACTTAATGGGAAAATAGCAAAATTATAAGTTCATATATGCATTCATCATTCTCCTTAGAGTTCTGTAAACATCTATGAGATATTTTTAGTACAATTTATCACTTTTGAACTATAATTAGGTAAAAATATGCATGAATGAAGACACCTGACTAACACCACTTGCTTGGAAAATGTTGGAATTTTCATCGTGTCTATTGAGGATATCTAAGCTTTATACTATCATTAAGGTTTTACCCCCCAATAAGAGTTTCTGAATTTCTGGAATCTCTGGATATTTGACAAATATTGGTTTCATTATGTTAAAAGGACTCCAAAGCACACAAAGATAGATAAAACAGGTGCTTGTTGACAAGGAACTTTAAGCTTAAAACTTTCAGCACATCTGTAATTTACACGAAATTTCAGTCCAGGTAGAATAAACAGATAACTTAAATGAGTTATTTCAAACTGGGACAATTATTAAGATTGAAGAAATTTGATAATGCCTATATTTCTCCAGTTATCCTACTAGTTAAATGAACGACTTTGCCGGATACCTTGAAGGTTTTTCTCCAGTAAAAACTTGTTTAAAGTACTAACAAGAGTTCTGCTAAAAAAAAAAATTAAACCAGTGTCCTAGAATCACAGATATTAGAAAAGACAGAAGGATTCCCAAGGGTTACTGTTAATCATTTTCTCTATGCGTCAGACCACGCAGTCCACGCGGCCAAGAGCTGACGTGCGTGGTTCATCAAATGAAATGGGGGGGGGGGAGTGCTCCATCCACTTATTATAACGTGTCTGGACTAAGTTTGAAATAACGTAAGTAGTTGAATTATGGATTATATGCAATATATTCGTGGTAGATAGGTAAGAGGGAAGATTGTAGCGTTTGCCTGTGGCTCTAACCCAAAGAAAAGCCACTGTTACCAAGAGCGGACACATCCATAAGCTCTCCTTTGTGTCGATGTTGCAAGGAAGGGAATGGGCGTCTTCACCACCACTTCTTTACCAAAACCATCTTTATTTCTGATATCCAGAAAAGCTTTCTGATGGACTGGTCATTACAAAGAATTTCGACTTAAGTTGGAGATAAGGGCACCTGGGGCTGGGACTAAGCAAAGCGCCACTGTCTTGAAGGCTCAGGTGTCTGTTCTGAGAGGCGCGCGCAGCAGCTCGCGCTCTGAGTCTCCCCTATTGTCTGCGGTGGGGGCAGGGCCACGCCGGGGGGAGGTGGTTTTGGAGCCGAGCTGAGGATAGTGGAGATGAGGACCAGGGAGGGGCTAAAGGTGTCAACAAGGGTAACCCCCAGAGTTACGAATATTCGGCCGGGATAAAAGGTGATAGCAGTACTAGCTGCGGCGGCGGCGGCAGCCGCCCGGGCTGCAAATCGCCGTCGTGTGGTTGCTACTGGCAACCGAGCCTCTGCCGAGCCCGCAGCCCCGCAACCCCTGGAACTAAGGTGGCAAGGAGAAGCTGCTCCAGCGCTTTGGACGCTTCCCCTTGGCTGCCGAGGGGGCTCTCGCTTTGGCCGGCTCTGTACAGTCCTTTCTGGCTTTGACCGCAGCTGTGCGGTACCGAAGGCTAAAAAGCTTTCGGGCTGGGGGTGCAGCTGCCTCGCAAGCGTCAAATTATTGGCGCCTCCCATGAAAGCAACATGGCAGTTCTGGCTCCAAGACCCGGTTCATTCCGTCTGCTAGGGGGCGGGGACCCGCGGACTCCGCAGAGCCGGCGCGCTCTTTTCCAGGCCGGGAGTCAGCCCCGCTCGCGCCCGCGACTCCGAGCCCAGCCGAGCAAAGGGCAGCTGCGCGCGCTAACTCGCCGCCCGTGCACTCCTCGGCCCTTTGTTCTCCACTCCTAGGCTTGTGTCACGCTTTCGGGGCTTTTAATGAAAATCCTCGAAGACTCGGCAACCCTGGGTGGGACACCGACATCCCGCCACCCCACAGAATTGTCTAGCTTCCCCGGTCCCGGGAGCACTCCAGAACAACTGGAAGCGCTAGAGCGGATCCCAGCCGACAGTCCAGAGGAGCCGCCTCTCGTCGGTTGGGTTTTTCTCGCTAGGCCTTGCTCTCCATCTCCCTTCCTCAGATCAGAGGCGTGAGGCGGGAGACCAGGGCAGGGGGAGTGAAAGACAAATCCCATCGACCCCCAAGGAAATGAGATTCTCCCCACGGGGGAGAAGAAAGCTGCAGACTCAGAATCATCTCAGTCTCGAGAAAACGCCCCTCTACATTTGAGGGGGGCGTCAATATAATTCGCATTAGCCCGTGGGCACGGGTAGAGGTTAGCGTAGTCCCGAGGTAGCCCCCCCACCCCGGCCGGGGGGTCGAGCGGAGCCATCCACCAGGAGTGGAGAATGAAATTCAATATTCCCCCTGGGGGGGTGGGCGGGACGAAGGTAGGGGGAAATCGCATATTTTAAAACCGTGGCTTAAAATCCACCATGCCACGTAGACAAGCCAGTTGTGACGATCAGCACAACGTGCTACTGAAATACCGAAATCCGCCACTAAATGGCGGCCCCTGCAGTCTGCTGTACTGATAAAGAGGACTCGCCCGGCGTCGCCCATTTTAGGCCGCTTTCACTTCTCTGCGGTTACCCCGACCCTCCTCCCCAAGTCATTCCTTCTTTCCCCAGTTTTTGGTGGACATAGGAGTCCTGGATCAAAGAAGCGTTTGTGCCCTGGGGAATCAGGCAAGCGTGGAATCTGCAGGAAGCCAGCTGACTCCCCGCAGCTTTGCGAGGCGACACCGCAGCCTCTGACCGCTGGTTCCTGTGCCAGCTCAAGGCGCGAGGGAGCGGGACCTCCCAGGTTCCCCCTGCCGGGAGACACTTTAAGACATCGCCTTTGGATCCCAAGGTGTACTCCCTTGCTGGGGTCTGAGATTGCTACCGCGCTGCCACGCCCTTCTGGACACTGTCACCTGGTCAGTTTCCCTTCCCAGAGGATTAGAGCCTGTTCACCCTTTAACGAGCTCAACCAGAGAACTCTCCTTTCCCATCGGGCTTTCCAGTCGTCGCCCACCAAGTGCTGTCTTTGGGAACCTTCAGGATGGCATCATTTGGGTAATAATTTAGTTTACAATCTAGGCACCAAAAAGCCAAACTCCAAGGACATCTCGTTATAACGTTTTCTATTGGCGCTCAAAGCGCGCCCCAGAGACTGGTCACCGCTCCAAGGCGACCGACCCTTCGGACCAGCCGGTATCTCGACCGGCAAAGAAGCCTTCGACAGCAAGGGGCCCACCTTGTGAGCCGCGCGCACCCCAGCTGTCTCTACTGCTCGCGACTAGGAGAAATCACTTGGTTTCCCCGCCTGCCAAGCCGCGTAGGGCCTGAGAATGTTGCTTTCAAATTTGGCGGGATCCGAAAATGCGAGCCCAGAGCGGCGCACGCGCAAAATGGCCTCCCGGTGCCCGGCTGCCTGGGCTCGCGCGCCTGGCCAGGCCGAGTGCCCGCGCTGCAGTGGGTAGCCGAGGTCCACCAGTGCCTCTTTCCATTCCCCGGTGAGCTGGTAGTTAAGGGCCATTCCCTCCTTAACATGTCCATTTGGGGAAAGTTCCCTGACCCAGTAGGCAGCGGTCCGGGAGAAGGGAGGTCATTTTCTCCAGGCCAGCGTCCTGTGCCCTTTCCACTGCGCACAGGTGGAAGAGCAGTTTTATTTCCACCTTAATTATCTTCGTCGTTGGCTTTATCTTTCAAGCCAAGCCGCGCAGTGCGCTTCTCCTGTCTTTAGCTTTTTCTGATTATCTTCCACTCTTGAAAGGGTTTAAACCTGAGGCTATGGCTCCTGAACAGATTTCTCTATCTCCAGTAATGTCTTTATCCATCTCCGTAACGTTCTCATTCCTTCCATCCCAATTTTCCACGCGTTTCCCGAGTACCCAAATCTGTGGCCTTCCAAAGACTCTTCCCTCCACTTGGAAAGACTTAAGAGGAGAGACAGTTGGAGAACGCGAATCCCCAACGAACTTGAAATCACGTTCACTGCGACGTCTGAATTTTGTGGTGGCTCAACTATCAGAGCAAGAAGACTTCTACTGATACTAGTTAACTCTGAGGGAACGACACCTGCTATTTTTGCAGGTTTCTTGTGTTAGTCTCTGAAAGGGATGTTTTCAAGACAACAGTCCAAAGAATGGGAGTAATTTAACATCTATCCTTTGGACATTTTTATTGAGTGAGTAATTTAACATCCTCTGGACGTTTTTATTGAGTGCATACTATTATTTGAAAGGTTAAATGAAACTTCGGGATGAGTTTTCCACATGCACTTAAACTTCAGGAAACTCACAAGGACTCTAGAATAGCCCTCTCGGTTATAGATGGCTTTTGATGTCGTCGACTTGATGAAGACAAAAGCTGAGAGTCAAGTCTTCATGCGAGACCTCGAGAAACTGCACACTAAGAAAAAGAAACTGATGCAAATAAAGGAAATCCGTTTCAAGAACCAAAAGAAGAAAAAACGTTAAAAAAATTAACTGCGGAAACAGGAAACACTCGACTGTGTAAACATTTTCGGAGACTTTCATAATCAAAACTGAGCGATCTTGAGATTTGCAAGGAGATCCACAGGCTAAAGTTCTTCGCCTGGGTATTTCCCAAGTCTCTTTTAGCGCGAGGCTCTAATACTTGATACTTTATCTTCCTTCTAAAGGACACGACACGTCAATCTGAATTCTGTGGTTCCATTTTAGTTCAAAGACTTATTCTGAGGGAGTCAGACTTTTCTTTTTAGAGCAGCCTTAAAAATAATCACCTGTTGTAGTGTTTATTTTTACATGGAGAAACATCTTCAAGTGAAATGACTTCATCTAAACCAAGAACCTTCTGTTGGAGCTGTTGTTCCTCCAAGTTGTTAAAAAGGCATATTTTTAAAGGACCATTTAAAATATAATTTCTTCAAGATTATGTTTTGGATTCCAAGAAGGCTGTATAGGGGAAACAACCATTGAATTTCAGAATATGATGTGTAGCTTCCATTTCACACAAGCAATAAATTAAATCAGAAATCCTGTCATTCAGGGGTAATAAAAATATGAGCAATTTACCAAATTGCTCATTTTTAAAATATGAAAAAACACTTCCTTCACCCCCAGAATTCCAAGACTAGAGACCTTTGTACAGATTATTTTAAAAATGAGATCCTATCTCCTGAAAAGTCTACCATGTATTACTTTTAAAAAAATCAAACATCTTCATTTCTTGTTAGCCAGTGCAAGTAGCATTTTGCATGGATTCCTGTTAAATTCCTATTCAGGTTTCATAACAAAACTTCATCTTGATAGGCCTATACAGAGTGTACTAAAAAACACTTCCAAATGAACTACAGCTACAAATATTGGGAAAAGGGTAAGAAGAAGGATGAAGGAAAGCCGCTACTAGTTTACTTTGCCTGTTGCATTGTACCCCCCCCCAGACCCTACATTTGCACATATGGATATGGAAACGAAGCAATATGGTCAGTAGTTTAAGTCAACTGAAGGGCAGCTTTTTTTTTTTTTTCAACTCAGTGCAATTAACGGCCGGCAATTTTGAAAGCAAAAAAGTAATTGTGAGGTGGTATGCATGTGTAAAGCAAGATAGATCACTATTTACACAACAGCAACCAGCCTCATTCCTTTTTTGCATTTAAACTAAAATCTGTGAAATCAATTTAAGCATTTTCTGTGGAATATTTTAACATTAACGTGATATAAAATACTAGTCCTTAGAAGCAAGAATCAACCTTTAAGACAACTTTTTGTACTCTGCTTTAACAGTTTAAGAATTACAAAGTTAACAGCTTTGATATGGATTTTCCTAATGTCAAAATTTTTTGTAGTAGTTTAGCAGAAGCTTTAAATCTTAATTGTCAGACTGTGTTGGCTGGCTAATGATGCAAAAACATCACCTTTCTTTTGGTTTATTAAGACAAAGATTCTAGACTGAAATAGCCTTCAAAACAAAAGCAACTTTCAAATTAAGGGGGGTTCCTTTTTCAAATAAAATGGACACATTTTCAAGTATAGTAAATATTGTTAAATGCAGTATCTGATGTTTTAATAAGTAACTTAAAAATAAGTTCATAAAAAGCTCGAGATGTCAGTCTTCAAATTCCATGTTGTTCTTATGACTTGGTTTTGTCAAATGACAGTCCACTAGCATTTGAAGTTTTTAGCCTTTACAAAATATTTATCCATTATATACATAATCATCCAAAGTTAAAACTATCACTTGGAAATTCCATTAACTTTTCTTGTCTTAGAAAGCATGAAAAACTTGAGAAACCTAGAACAATGAGTTAAATTCTCTAAAATTGGCAAACATGGGTAATGTTTACTTCAGATTACGAGTAAATAAAGAGACATCTTTCAATTGGGCTTTCAAGCAATTATACAAAAAAGAATGTACTTCTTAGAAACATCCCTATTTAAGACAGCAATGTATTTTTTAGCTTTTGTCTGTCATAATCCACTGTAGGGTTTCCGAAAATTCTGCATGTTGTGCTTTTCATATCAAATTTTTATTAAAGTATTAGCTATTTTCTAAATGAATATCCTTTTTATTGGGTTTTTTCCCAATTACAAATGAAATTTAATTTTACATCTATAATTAGAAACACGTACAATGGGACTGTACAAATTTAGGTCAAAATAAAAATATATCTATTTTGTGGTTTCATAAAACTTCATTAACTGTATCTTTAAAGAAAGCAGAAGTAACAGCAAAATATGTAAAAGTAATGATTTAATGACTAAGCAAGACAAAGCAATAGAATTGTGCTTCTTTTGCAGACTGGGACAATGAAATGTTTAGCTACAATTTTCACATACAAACATGAAACAATAGTCGTATATAATAAACACCCTCACAAATAACTGATGGGTGATGAATACACACCAAGTTCGACCAAAGCAAAACACAAACTGAAAATGGTTTGGGTTATTCATATTGTAAATTCAACATGCTCACTCTATTTAAAAATTACCTATAGAAGCTCATAATAAATTGCTTCTATTTCCAGACATTACAGAGAGGGCATATTCCACTGTTTGTAATTGTAAAAGCAACTCTTAAATTTGAAATTACTATGCCATATATTAAAATAATTTTTGATAAAATGCCTTCTTCCAACTAGTTGCTGGTTTATTAAAAATGTTTTAGAATTATAATGATCCATGTGCATTTTAAAAACACATTAATTCCATCATAAGCAGTGGAAAATGACACCATTTCCAAATTCCTTAGTTAAAAGTTTTTTTTTTACTGTAACAATATAAAAAGTAAACATGTATTACTAAAGTCAATATTACGACTTGCCATTTGCTTCCAATAGAACAGAATTTAGAAACAGATATCCATATTAAGAAATTCTATGCTGATAAGGCATAACATAGGGTATCTGCAAAGGTCGAACCAGTTGGGAGAATTTTAACAACCATTTCTGAATGCATGAAACACAATATTTTCTTTATAAGTATTTATAAATATATCATACAATACTGTTTCCTGTTATGTCATATACCAATATGGCATTGTACAACAAGCATAATGCCATCTGATTCTTACAAAAGTGAATCATTTAAACAAGTCAGTAAAATAAACGGAAGTACCCGCTTTTAGGCATACAGGTTGTAAAACTGAAGTTTACTTTCCTTTGATCGGTTTTGTATAGCAACAGAGAAGTAAAAATCAAACAGGAATCAAAATGGCTAAATATGCAAGAAATCGTTATTCACAGTGACATGGCTACATAGAATGCATTATTCTATGCAAATTCTTTCCGTTTGTTGAATTTCAAGATAAAAAGCACTTGTTTTCTACAGGTTCACAAAACAGCATAATAACAAGAACAATCAAGGAGAATGTAATGTAGGCGTTAGTTGAGATTAACAAACTATGGCCCAAAGTTTATATCCATTGCAGAATATTTTCAAATCCAAACAATGGTTACAGAAACCATTTCACATCTTTCCTAACAAGCAAGAAAAAGTCTTGACTGCCTTCTCAGAAACCAATTCTTTATAGGAACATTCTTTCTTTTCAATTAACGTCCATATGAGTATCACATCTAGTCCATCTTTTATAGCCAAATTTAATGTCACTACAAAAGAAAGCAAATTGGACGACAGTCACATGTATTAGCATCTATAAAGCTGTAATGGGATGAAGATAACTATATAAATCAGGGGTTTAAATTTTTTTCCTTAACAGTCTCAGTATCAACCAGATGAAGTTGCTGACGACCCATTTACTGATGATTTTCGAGGTCTATTGGCAAAGGAAGATTGGTGGTTACCGCTGGGGCTGTTGCTGGTTCCATTCATAGTACTAGAAATGTGAGGAAACTGAGGATGAGGAGACTGAACTGGAGTACTGGGGCTAGGCAAACAAGAAGAGGTGGAGGGAATACCTCCTGCTGGGCTGTTGGCTTTGTCACTTCCAGAGTCACTTTCCAGTTCTCCAGTATTTGTCAGTCCATCTCTCTGGTGACTGATCTTCATTCTTTTACAGGTAGGTCGAACTCTGTATTTCAAAGGAAGTGGACCATTCTATAAAGTTAAAAGGAGAAAAAAAACATCAGTCTTAACTCTTCAAATAGTTTACCACAATATACTGCTAATATTAGATATACTACTTACCCTTCTCCAGGTGTAAATGTAGGCAATATCCATTAGTGTGTAGTAATCCTTTAAAGGTTCCTCTTCATACATGACATCAATCTATTGAAAAACAGTATTTCAATTATCACAAAGAAAGAACAATTTAAATCATCTAAATATAATCCAAAAATATTTAAACATTTTCTCTAAGCATTTGGACAGGAAAAAACCCTCTTGAAACTTAAAATGAAGAAATATATTTCTTGAATATGAAGGGATTTGTTTACATAGTATGAACCAGAATTCACATCAAACATTTTAAGATATTTCAAAATTAAGTGCTAATTTTTTAAGTGTTTTCTTTGGGGGGCAGGGAATCAGAACCTAAAAAGAAAGAAGTAATTGAATTTAAAAATAAAAGAGCTCCATAAAATGCATGAAGATTATAAAGTAGTTACCTGAAAAGTATTAGGTATGTCCATTTTACTTCTGAGAAACTTCCTTAGGTGCATCACAGTCATGGCTGCTGGGCATCGTAAATATCTTTTATCATTCACCTAAGAGTATATAGAGAAAAGTAATTATTTTTCAATTCCTAACTTTCAGATAAGAAATAGGGTTCAATTTTATTGCCTGAAATTGATAAAAAGTACTAATAAGAAAACTGGGATGTGATGAAATTCAAATGAGTTTACTATTATTATTATAAAACCTAAACGAACAGCTTCATGATGAAGCAGTAATATATAAAATAAACTCTAGCTATTAACTATTGCATACAGATCACTATTAAACATAAAACACATTGATTTTCTATCTGATAGCATTTTCTGGCCCTAGAATATTCTGAAGGGCAACATAAACCCTCATAAAACAGAATCCAAGCAATGTTTCTTCCACATATTTTTGTAACACAAAACATACCTCCTCCTTAGACTTCTCTTTGTCTTTGTTTACTTTCCGATCCAATCTAAGAAACAGAAAATTTGTTAGTGGAACAATGTTGCTAACAAAGAAGTTAAAATAAATACAACCTAAAGAATTTACCTGTTCTGGTCAAAGAATTCAATGGACAAGCTTATTATCTCATCATCAGTTATAATTCTCTTATCTTCATCTGCAACTTCTCCTCTATCTTCATTAGAGCCATTAGCAGCTATAAAGACATTTTAAAATTAAATTAAAAAAAATCAAACAAATATTATACATATAGGAGAATGGAATTTAGATTAAATTCGATTTTAATAAATTACTGTGCAAGTTCTCCCTCCAAATAAAATGTCGTCCCCCTTCCAAAGAGTTTACCATCAGCTGAAGGATGAGCTGCATAAAAATCCCTTCTTCTCTTCATTTCATCTGAAAGGGAAAAAGTAAAAAGACTTAAACATTTGGTATACGGGTAAAATTGATAAAAATTTGAAATTCATTTTTCAGTAAGTCACTCACTTTTGAAAAGCCCTGGAACTAATTTGTATACAATATCTTGAAGAGTTTTATCTGACCTAAAAAGAGTAAATTCACAAACAATTTATCGATTAGTAGCCAAAAACTAAAAATGTTCATAAAGCCATTCAAATTCTGTTTTCTTTCTGCTATATAGTACTTTACTTGATTGTGACACTGTAACTATAGCTATAATTAGGAGAATAAAAATTCTTTATGTACTAGCACTCTTAAAATCACTAATAAACCACTAATAAATGCACTTTCACTGAGTTAAGTGTCTTTCAAGTTACTAAATAAGCTAATAACAGAAATAAAGAGGAAGAAATGGGAGAACTTAAAAAAACACAATTTACTCTTGCCTGAGATGAAGTCAATAAAGCATGCAAAACGGGGAATTCAATATTTACAAGATGGCTAAAAAATTTTTTTTAGTCACTTGAAAGATACTGAACATTAAAGTTAGTCACTAAAATTCCCACTATTGAGTGGGAATTTGCAGTAAATTATCTGTGAAGAAATAAATGGGAGTCACCTTTACTAAATTATGCCATTCCAATAACAATTACAATGAGTTTAAACATCTTCCTACCTTATATTCAGTAGTGGTCTGGTTTTATGAACTTGTACATCACAAATAGGACAATATTTGCTGGTCTCCAGGTAACGCACAATACATGTTTTACAGACTAAAAGTAGAAACATGTAAAGTTTTTTTAAAATTTAAGTGTAGAAATTAGATGCTAATTAAGTATTAAATTACTGTCAAAACTGAGAATTAGTAGTAGCAAAATAATAAATGGCAAAAGGTATTTCCAATTAAATAACTCAATGATATTCTAAGAATTTGTTAAATACATATATTAAATATGTACTAAGAAAAGAATCACTATATAGAAGAAAATGACCCCATCACTTAATTCCCAAAGATTACAGGAATAGAATCGCTTTCAAATTTCAGGGCAAAATACTATGCATATATAATACTAAAAAAGTCTATATTCTGTACTTACAGGAATGTAGACATTCTATTATTGTTGTGGCATCAATGAAGTACCCTCCACAAAGCACACACATTAGGTGGGGATTTAGCTCAGTGATCTTGATTCTGGTAGTTCGATGCATTTCTGCTTGATAAAATATCCTGCAAGACACAGAAATACTTGGCCATAATTCACAGGAAAAGAATTAAGATTATCTCCAATTCCTAAGTAACCGTACACTCTGAAATGTTGGAATTCATAAAACTCTTTTAACACCGTACAGCTGGACTGTCCCAACGTTTTCCACAGAAGGAATTTACTAATCAGACCTAAATCAATTCTACTGAGATGGTGAAAAAGTACCCAACTAAAGTAATTCCTGGTCCCTCAGGTCATTTCAGGAACGAGAAGAAAAGGTCTGGGGTGGGGGCTGGGAGCTGAGTAGTCGGGTCTCTTTCTTCCATTTGTCCTCCTATCTAGCAGCCCCAAGGCTGCCTCAGACGTCACACAGTCCCCGCAGATATTTACCAACCACTAGGGCTTGTTCCAGGTCTCCAAATTTATTGCAAAACTTTCTTAGGGATCTTCAATCGAAAATCTGGGAGCATGCCCTGGCTTCCCAGGGGTTCTTGTTGTTTTAGGCGGTTCCAGCAACCAAAACCTGGCACGTTTCTACTCGATACAAAGGGAAAACAAATTCTGCGCTAACTGCATCCCTGGCATTTCCGGAGCTGGGTGCTGGGGCCGCTGGAGTTGCACCTCGAGTCGGCCTCAGGCTGGGGCCTGAGCGCGGACGCCCTGGGGCCTGGATGCGGGGGGCGGATCCGGCGGCGCCCCGGGCTTCGTCTCGCTCGGGATTCGGAACTCGCCTCAGTCAGGGTTTCCATAGCAACTTACACTTACACTTGGCATCCGGCCACCTCTGCAACTCCGCGCGGAGCCCGGCCGAGCCCGGAGCTTCGGCGGGCGTGCGGGGCGGCCGGGTGGTGGCGGCGGCAGCGGCGGCGGCGGCGGCGGCGGCGGCAGCGGCCGGCGCGGGGGAGGGGCCGGCGCGGCGCGGGGGCGGGGCCGGCGCGGGGGCGGGGTGGGGTGCGGGCGCCTCGCGCGGGGGTGGGGCGGCCCCGCGGCGCTGGGGAGCAGGATCCCAGTCCTGGGCCACCGGGTCTGCAGCTTGGGGGACTCCGTGTGCGACTGGTAAAGGAAAATGCAAACCGCACTCCCGGCCATTGCGGACACTCTTCAGAGCCTCTTTCCACCGTCGACGTGCTGCGAAGACCTTCTTTCAGACCTTGACTCGGTCTCTCCTGGTAGTAATCACCAGGTCAAAAATTTCACGAAAGGATCTTTTGAGAAGTGCCAACAGTGCACTTAGCCCGAAACCGTCAGGGCTCAAATTGCAGAGATGTTTATTCAACTGAACCTCTTTAAAGTTTTCTTCTCTAATATGAAGTTCTCGTAGATCAAATGAGCGGTACAAAGTTTTGGAAACTAAAATCTGCTTTACAGCAAGAATGAGGGGGCAAAACCCTGTGTTCTGTTTGAACTATGCTGGAGGCAAGAAAAACTAATCGGTCTGATAGTGACAATATGTAAAGATCCATGTGACCAGCCCATTCCCAACGCTAAATCAACACCTTGTCAATCCAGAGTAATGATAGGAGAGAAAAACAAATGTCATTTTCTCAGCCTACTCTCCATACAAACCCCAACACGATGAAATGGTATTCCCAATAGATAACATATATTATAGAAAAGCCACGGGAGGGAACTGTCAGCAACAATACACCAGTTTACAGGGAAGTCAATTACTCAGTGTAGCATTCCTGAAAAATACATTTTACTCCATTTCATTAATTTCAGAACCTGAAATAAGACTTAGGTTCTAGATCTGTCTTAAGTGCATTCTCAAAGCTGCCTTGATTAAAAATCTAGGAAACTTGAAAATGCACCTAAGGTTCTAATTCTTAGGGAATTTTAATGCAGAAGAGGGAAATGCTAATCAACATACCTCCACTCGCACAAACTGAAAAGCCTTAGAGTACTAAACAACGATAAAAACAAAACAAAGTCTCTTTCATAAATGTAACCACAGTGGCAACAAGCGATTTCAGTAAGAAAACTTCATGTGTGACTCCTCAGTTATCTTTGTGTTACTTGTTTAGATGAATATTTGACAAAATAATGCTAATATAAACTTAAGTGGGATTGCAGAGAAGCTGTAGGTGGAGCAGTATCCCTGAATAGTAGCAATATTTAAATCCCCTGTAGTTGATGATTAAAGACATGCCATCTTGGTTCTTAAAGAAAACTCTCCTTGTGAAACCGGCGGGATCACTCCTAGAAAGACAGTCAGCAGGGTAATACTTCTGTTTGCTGTGAAAGCATATCACACTAACATTGCTGATCATTACGTTTAGGAAATGGCTTCAATAAAAAAAAAAAAACCCTGCCTTTATTTCTCCTCTACAGAAAGCGAACACCAGACAAACACAAATACTAACACAAAGAACAATCAAACCTCAGTGGAGGGTTATCTACTGGTTGGCTTTGAACATTTAAGTCACATGTACTTGACCAAAACCCTTTCAAATTCATCTTCAGTCTTAATTCACACAACACCTCCACCTCAATTCAGAAGAATTTGGCCACAACCCTAACACCACTTATAATGCTAGTAAATATCACTTTGTTGCTTACATAAACATCAGTTCTTTATCTTTTGTACCATTTGAAAGTATTGGCAACCTAGTGACTTCCAAAACATGCTTGATAAGGCTTAAGAAACAATCTTGTGCACCTTAGAAATTAAGACTTCTAAGTTCTAACACAGAAACTGCCAGTTAAAGCAAGCAAAAGTGCACCAAACACACAATAGTACAAATACTCAGTAGTTAAAACTTGCCATTATAACATACTCAGTTGGGGCTGTCAGTTTAGTTGGAGGCCTAACACCAGAGATGTCAAAATGAAGGAAAACAGAAGCAAGTTCTTATGTTAACAATCAGCTTGGCTATTGAAATCTAAGAAATGCAAATGAACTCCATAACCCCAGTTAGGGGCTCACAGCCCAATACAAGTATGGGTAAAGTTGGGGTTAATTTGACTACTATGGAGAATTTTGCCTATTTGAGCACTTAATGTACATCTAAGAACAACTTGATGGTAGAGTATCAATGGGTGTATCAAGTGCAATTAAATGCTGTCTTTTCTTACCAAAAAAGTGTGTCTATACACACATGTATACATAGTGACTTTTGTACAGTTTAAAGATACTGTTACTGGGTATGTAATCTGCACAGGTAGGTCATTTCAAATGTTTGCACTTTGGGACAGATGTATAGGAATGAACTCAATTATCAAAAAATTTATAAATTTGCTAATAAAAATCAACCTCTAAGGGATTCTACTCAGTCTACTTAAGATAAAACTCAACTGTTAATATAGTTAGAATAAGTTAATATATACTGTCAACAATTTGCATCCTTAAGTATCAGGTATTTATTGTAGCTTATAATGTGCTTTCAGAACTTAGGGTTAAAGTTCCTATAAAATACAGGTTAAAGTACTCAAAACATTCTACATAGCACTAACCTACACTTGGATTTGATTAAATATATCCAGAATTTTGCCTACTTTAAGGGAAAGGGTTAATACATGCTTCTCTTTCAAATACTGAACCGTGACCACTAAGCCCACTAAATCCTTTTATTGCAATTGGGAATGATCAAAGTCTCTTTACATGTTTACTTCCAATTATTAACTGTAAATCTCTGGGAAAAAGAGCACGCTGTACTGCTGTCAAACCCAAAAGACTAAATAAACATATGCAATCAACTTTTTAGTGCTCCTTTTCCAAAGCATCTCTTTACCATATGACCTATGCTGACATCTAGCAAAATCTATAAAACATAGTGGACTAAAGTCATGGTTCTAAGTGTATCCCATAGTTGAGGTTGAGATTAAAAACCAGTCCCGAGAGAGAGGGAAAAGTGAGAAAAGATGGGGAGAAAGAAAGGAAACCTTCAGCAAGGTTTATGTCCAGTCACCATCATCACTCCAAAAAAAGCTCCAAATTTGAAATGCCCAATTCCCATTGATCGCGTCCCAAGTATTTAAAGAACTTACCCAAGACTTCCAACAAATAACACCTTGAAAACTTTTACCATTTTTAAACACAAATGCAAAAGATCTTGGAAACAACTGGGAACCGCCATCTTACAAGCCATCCAATTTCATACAAGTGTCCCTCCAAGTTAAGTTAATAATATTTTTGTTTGGGTTCTCTCCAGTCTAACATCCATCTAGGCGGGATCGCTGCCCCCCACACAACCCGTCCCTATAAAATGGGGCGTTCTCTGGAAGGTTAAGCCCCCCAAAAGCCCCTTCTTTGGGAGAGATGGGAAGCCACTTGACCCAGGCAGCTCCCGATTTCAGGATCCCGTCCCGTTTCATCAAAATCTACCTCTCAACAAAGAGCGCCGTGGCCGGGAGAGCCGCTGAGACTGGAAATAGAAGAGTTCTTCTCTGGGACCATGTGCGTCGCGAGGGTATAGAGGGGCGCTCCGAGGAGAAAAGAACTAAAACGTGGGGCCGCGCGCGGCGCGTCCCGAGCAGGAGCGGGCGGCGGCTGGAGCAGCGCCGAGCCCCGCTGGCGGCGGCGGCGCGGCGCGGGCTGCGGGTCGGTCCCCGCGCCGCGGGAGTCGGCGGGCGGCGGCGGGCGCGCGCTCGCGGGCGCGGGCAGTGCGCGGGGCCGGGAGGCGCGCGGGGCCGGCGGGCGGCGGCGCGGGGTTCGGCGCCCACGCTGTCAGCGCCCTCCCGGCCGGCGCGGGCTAGGCGCGGGGGGGCCGCTCTCCGTCCACCCGCGGCCGGCCCGAGCCCCGCGCGGCCCCCACCGGCCCCCAGCCCCGTCCCGGAGGCGCCTCGCCTCCTACGTACCCGGAAAAAGCAGCCGGCGAGAGGCGATCGAAGCAGGCGGAAAAGACAATGAAAGTTAAAAGTCGTTCAGCAGAAAATGAATGTGAGCCAAGCGGCCATCTTGAAGCGAGCTGCAGACGCCGCTGTCAATGGGCAACGAGCGCAGCCGAGAGGAGCCGCGGCCGCCGCGCTCGGCTCATGCTGCCTCCCGAGCCCGGCCTCCTCCTCCTCCTCCTCCTCCGCCTCGGCCTCCTCCTCTGCGGCCTCCTCCTCCTCCACCTCCTCCTCCTCCACCACCTCCTCCTCCTCCTCCTGGGCCTCCAACGCCACCTCCTCCTGGGCCTCCTCCTCCTCCTCCTCCTCCTCCTCCTCCTCCTCCTCCTCCTCGGCCGCCGCCGCCTCCTCCCGCTCCGCACTCGGGGGAGGGAGCGCGCGGAGGGGGCGCGATCAGTATTATTCTGCGGGGCTGGGAGGTGTTTCTAATCCGGATCGGGGCTCCCTCGCCAACATCCCCATTGTCTCACCCCGATCTCTGCCTTTAATACTACAATTATTATTTCATAGTTGCTGTGGGGGGAGGAGGGAGAGTGGGGGGCGCCGTGTGTGTGCGTGCGGAGAGGCAGGGAGAGGGGAGGAAGGATGAAGAGGGGGGAGGGGAAGGTGGAAAAAAATGCACCGCTGAAGGCGGAGTGGAAACTGACACCGGCTCCAAAATGGCTCAGAGTCCGCCCGCCCCCTCCCCCCGCCGCCCCCCCACCGGGTCACGTGCTCCCCTCATTCCTTAAGGGCGGCCTGGGAATTAGTGTCGGTGTAGTTGGGCCCGCGGCCGCCCCCTCCCCTCGGAGCAGCGCGACCCGGCCCCCTCCCCCTCGCTCCGCGCGGCGGCGCTGGCGGGGCTGCGGGGACGTTTCTCCACAGCGCCACACGCGCCTCCCTGCTCGGCGCGGGCTCCGCTCGGGCCCCGCACGCAGCTCAGCCCACTCCACCCCCCGTTCTTTCTTTCTTTCTGCCGCCCGCCTCCGCCCGCGGCACACATGTTCGTGGGCTCCAGCTGAGGAGAGCGCTGGGTCACCGCGCCCCCCAGACCCCCGCCGGCCCCACGGCTGCGGCCCAGACTCTGGCGCCACGGCGCGGAACCTGCGCCCGAGTTGGGCTCGCGGAAACAACAGCGCCCGCCCCTGTCTTCCCGCGGCCGTGCCGGCCCCCTCCCCACCCGCCAGCGGCCAAGGCGGGGCGCGCGCGGGCAGCGGCTTGCTCCGGGCAGGAGCCCCGCGCGGCGGCCGGCCCGGCCGGGCCTCGGGAGTCCCGCGGGCGAGCCCTCCGGCGTAGGTAACGGGACCAGCCGGCTCCCGCCGCGGGACGACTGCGCCCGCTCCCGGAGTCTCGGCGAGGCTGGGTCTTCAACAAACCCCGGGGTTCGCATCCTTTCCCACTGTTTAGTCCAGAGAAAAGGTGATCGTTAAAAGTTAACGCTAATCACTTATACGTCTTCAAAGTAATAACACGCAAACTCGAATCCGAACAAACTCTCCCTACTCTTTTTGTGAAAACAACTTATTTATTAAGAGTGTAATACTGTCTTTCCTTTGTAAGACTGGAAAAAGATCAAAATGGGTCAATGTACAGTTAACACTAAAGATGATTCAAATACGTAAGCAGAATTTCCTTCTTAACACTTCCAGTGTTAAAAAAAATTAAGTGTCAAAATTGATGAGTGGCATATATTCAAAAGAAAAACTTTTTTCTACTGAAAAGGAGGACATCCAGCTCGCACAAACGATGGTTCGGCCGACAGCGAGACGTTTCTGGTCTTCATTTTGACCAGGCAGATCGTCAGCTTTCCCAGGTTACAGCTGAGTTGCTCTTTCCAGGCTTTTTGAAGCATCTTTAAGTTTCCCCACTAAGTCCTAAAAAAAGACGTAAATCATCCCATGCTCTTAAGATAAAACGCGGGAAAATCTGAACCAAGCTTGAGAGATGCAAGAAAAAAGTTGGTGACACTTCTAAAGTTTAAAATTCACAAGGATTTTAAACTTTGACAAACTGTTACCCGTTAAAAGATTTTCCTCTAAAATATCTCATCTTCAAGCTGGCTACTTGCTTTCAGATTTGAAATAAGATTTCTCACCGAATGCTCTTAACATACAAGATACATCTAAAAATTTCTCAAGTTATCTAACAAAGATCATGCTACATTTGCATTCTCTGGAAGTTTAACGTTGGATTGTTTAAAACTACTGCATGAGATGTCCTTTGAAAGCTCTAAATTCATCAAAATTTCAAGTCATGATCTTAATTTTTTACAGAGAGCAAGAAACAATTTCATAACTATTGATCGCTGCAGTTTTGAATCGCCTCAGTTTTACAGTGTCAATATAAACAGTTTTAGAATCTTATGTATACTTCTCCCTTTATGGTCATTTAAAACCATGCTTTAAAAATCTTGTTTAGAAAGTTAAAAGTCAGTTTCTAAAAGAAGTCATTTTCAAAGTCATAGTCTTAACTTTGCTTTGTTCTACTGGATCAAACAACACAAACAGGAGAATTTTACACTCAATACAAACTTCAGAAGTTTATTTGAGTAGGGAGGGAAGGGAAAATATAGACCAATTCTCTGTTAGTAACATCTTAATTCCAAAAATGAAGTCTATGTTAAAATATTGCTTTTGAAATCCCCTTCCCATTAAACCTTAACCAACCTTCATTATCTACTTACACATGATTATGTTATTTTTCTTTTGAACTTTTCATTAGTATAATTCTCAAACATTACAAAAACAAAGACATACTCATAGATCCTAATACTATACCTGTAATTGTTCCATGCTGCAACTAAAACTAATCTCTGGGTGGGATAGTGAATCAGTGTTCTAGGGAAGGAAAAAAAATGCAGTTTATTTAAATCAAGGAAATTTAAATTTTCATTACACATATATTTTGTAGACAAGAGCTTATGTTTAAATACCTCTACATTTAAGGTCACCAAATATGCAGGTCTGTACATCTTCTGAAGTTGATTGGTCTAAAACAACACAACACATATATTTCAACTTTTAACTATTTTTTAATTAAGATCCCTTACTACCCTTGGAAACAGTTAAACTTTACCTTTATCTGATATTCCAAACGCCAAGAAACATCAATTATATGAGGGAGAGATCTGCCTATTCTGAAAAATACAAAGAAAATTTTGCACATCTTATCTACAGAATAACTTATCAGTATTTATCTTTACTAAGAATTGTATCTACCGTCCACCACCACCCACACACAATCTTAATCCATTCTTAAAACATTGTTAAACTTTATTTTCAAATTCTTATTTTTTAAAAGATTTATTATACATACAAGCTGGGGTACAGGCCAGAGGCGTGGGGCGGTGAGAGGGTTCACCAGAGACAGAGCAGAACGGAGAGCAGAACAGGCAGATCAGAAATACACTGCTGAGGGGAGCATCGGGCGAGGCAGGAGAGGTCTGCCGTGCCATGTGGGAATCTCCCCCGCCGGGTGTCGAACTTGCATCGCTGCCGACAGCTCCACAGAGCAGCACTCAACCACTGCGCCACCAGGGAGGCCCTATTTTCAAGTTCTGAATACTAAAAATGTACTTCAAAATTATCTCAATAAACTTTGTCTTTAAAAACATTAACTTCTTTTCATTTTGCCCTTTGGTCCCTTTTCTTTTGGTAAAGATTCCTGTTTGTTTGTTTTTTTTTTGGGGGGGGGAATCTGTTTTTACACCAGCACTCTCCATTCATACCTGCAAGTGAAAAGTGGCTCAGCTTGATACCTTATACAGTACCTACCTTCCCAGTAGAATTTCTAGAGAATTCTTATTATTCTGCAGGGAGGGAGGAGAGGAAAAAAGAAAGAAAACACATTTTTGCAAACAGAGTTGAAGAAAAATAATATTGTTAATTTAAAAAAATTTAATTAACCTGATATTCCGTGCAAAACAGTTCTATTCGCTCTCTGTCAAATTTGCTATCTTCTAGATAAGCACTAGAGAGGGGGAAAAAAGCCAAAGTTCAGACTCCATTTTAAAATCTGAAATTGGAATCATAAAGGTACTGTTTGAAAATAAATATTTAAATAATTACTGTACCTCAGAGTTGATCTGTCAGCTCTTTGCTTTCCTGCCTCCAGTATGTAAGTTGCAGCTGCTGCATGACAATGTTTTAAAACCAGGGGATCGATATGTTTCAGTTCTGGGTGATCTAAAATGAATTAATTGCCAGTGATGTCTGTGATAATAAATTCTTTATAGTGATGTTTCTAAAAAAAAGATACTTAATTTGCATTTAAAAACCTCTTAACAACTTAACAAAAAGAATTCATGTATAAGGACTAGCAATTATAAGTAAATGAGATGACCAACCAGGTCAAAGGCAAAACAACAACAAGCACATATCAATAATTCTGTTACCTGTTCTCAATCACCTTCACTTATTTTGCTTTATACTTTCATTATTTTTATAAACAATTTTAGTTCCAAAAAAATAACTGCACAGGGGTCATTCTCATACAGGATGAAGTAAATTCAAAGTAAAATAAGATAAATATTCTACAAAGTGAAAATTTAAGAATAAACTTTTTTCCTTAAAGAGTGATTCATTTTAGGGTAACTGGCTCCACATACATGAATAAACTAAAGCGGGAGGAGGTGAGAAAAGGACACGAGTTCATAACATAAAACACGGTTTTCAAAATATTTTAAAGTTTTGACAGCTATTCTTTTTCTGAGGTTAACCCAGGTGGTGGTTACTATTTTCGTTTAAAGGACTTCCACTTTCATACTTTTTGTACAAATGTTTACTTCATGAAACTACAAAAAACAAATTTTGAATAGTTGGGATATTTATATTTAAGAAAATTCTCTAAAGCGATCTATCTTCAAGTATGCTTTCAATCCATACTGACACCACACTCCCGCAATCACTGACCGCACCACTTAAAAGAGATTCGCCTCCTGGTGACTGGTGCGGAACCAAACATTATGCATCACATTTTAAGGTTATAGGATTGGAAACCTGTGCAAAACACTGTACTAGTTTTGGAGCGATCATAGGAACTTGAGGTATTCTCTAAGTTACAAAATGTCAACAGTATTTGACCTAGTAATCACTGTGGCAACAGACCCTTTAAACCGTTCGCCAGCCCAGCACTGAAAGCTGGGATCACAGGGAGCTCCCCTGATGAAGTCCAAGTGTCAAACAGTCTGCTTCAGACCAGGTTGAAAACCTTAGATGTTTAGGCCACAAACAGGACTTGAACACAGGCTTTGCAAAAGAACAAAGAAGCTGGGAGGGGAAATCTGACCAGGAACATATAGCTGGCAATGTGCAGGTGCCATCTGGGACAGAACAATGCTCAGAGTCCGCTCTGGGTCCTGGCAGAGCTACACCCCAGACTCTGTGCGGAGCAAGGGCAAAGCCCGGAGACCAGCTTTCCCCCTCTCGCTCGGTCTCGCTGCACTTTTTCGAGAGCCCCTCCACCCAGGCCGATCCAGCGCAGAGGCGAGCGGCTTACCTAACACGGTCTCATCCGCCTGGGCGTCCAGCAGGCTCTGGAAAGCCGCCCGAAGGAGAAGCGTGAAGGCGTTGGAGTCGAAAGAGCGGGGATCCGCCAGCATCTGGAAGCCTTTCTGCACATACTCCGAGAGCTCCATTGTGAGCGCGCCGTGACCTTCGACACGCGCACCACGTGACACGCGCCGCGCGCTCAGCTGATGCGGCCGCGCGCGCACGCGGCTCGAGCGTCGGCGCGGGCTGCGGGCCTCCCCGCCCTGGGCCTCCCCGCCGGCCTTCCCCTCTGCGCGCTGGCCCTCTGCCGCTTCCGTCCGGCCCTTCCTTCTGCGCTGGCGGCGAGAGCTGCCTCTTGACGGGAGAGGGACGGCTCCGGGCGCTTTGTGGAAGCACTCGACGCTGTCTCTTCCAGTCGGCGCTCACCTCCGGCTGTCACCGGCTCTTGCGGGTCTCCGCGGGAGCGTTCCCTGAAAGACCCCTTTGGGAAGTGGGTGTCAGGGTCCTGGCCCCCACCTCCCGCGAAAACTACGCCTTCCCCTTTCCTCGCTCCGCGCGAAAGCCTTCGGGAAGCTTCAGTTTAAGGCAACTGGTAGTTTCTGGGTTGTTGGGGTTTTTTGTCTTTGTTTTTTGGTCTCTCTTTTTTTTAGTTCAACAGCCTGACCCCCGGAATTGCCTTTTTGTGAGTGAGACTGTAGACATCGAATTATAGAATGCTTGTTTATTTTTTCTTTTTCATTGTCACTTCTGGGACATGGCAGTTGATTCTTTCCTGCTTGAGGGGTGTATACATATGCATACAGGGCGCGCGTGTGCGTACTGTACCTCAGCAATTAAAAGATTAATAAAATTTTCACGAACATATTTGAAAGAATTATTAAAAGTTTTATATGCCGCTGCAAATGAATACCTTTCAAAAACCAAATGATACAAATTTATGGCTCCGGTTTTGATTACTCAGTAGAATCTTTACATATTTATATCAGACAGTTATCTCAGTAAAATAACAGGAGTGGCTTTATTAGACGTGAAATACTGTTTCAGATGTTTATAACCTTAAAGATACGAATAGTGTCTCTTCCCCTTTATATTTTCTCGAAGTTGGAGAACAACAGTGATTGAAGGAAAAAAAAAGCGAAGCAGATTATGCATTTTTCATCAAAAGGATTTTAAAAGTCAATATGCATGTTCTTGTGTAGGGGAGAGATAAGGAGCAACAATGGTGTTTTAGTCTTGAGCAATTAGTTCTAACAGTCTTATTGTAAAACTTTGGGGCATAATTTAGGTACTTATTTGGGGGAAAAAATATTGTTTCTGATGAACATAGTCAACTTTTAACCTTGTCCCAATACCCAAGAACACCTGTTTCACAACAAAAGGATGCGGTGGAATAGCTTGGCACCAGTAGCAGATTGTATGCTATTCAGATTTCCTTTGAAGGCTTTGGAATACACAACTTGCTCCTCAGTTCTGTGAGCATATAGGCGCATTGAAGTATTTCAGACAGTCTCCCTAGAATCTTTATGAAACAAATACCTATTCATCACACTCATCTTTTCTTCCCATCTCTCATTTTCATTCTGAACTCCTTGTTTCTCGTTAGTGGTAAAATGTCAGTTGAAAACTTCCAGGTATATAATTTACATAGGAGATGTTTTACAGGGCAGAGTTGTATAAATGTTACATAATATTAACAACACCCAAGCTCATTATGTTTATTACTTATATATTTTATGGCCTAACACAACACTGTTAATAGTCTTAGAGAATTCGAGTTGATCATTCTCATCATACTCAACTAGTGTTGAAAAGGAAAGCATTGATTCATGAGCATAGATCTTAAAACATTTCAAAAGAGGAAAATAAATACAATAAAATGTGGACATAAAAGTTAGGATCTTCAGAAAAGTTGTTTCCATAAGAGCCGTCATAGTCCTCTCATGCACTTATGTAAGTACGTTTTACAGGGTATTTTTCTTCTTTTGCTTAAGTATACTTACGTGTTAGGCCCAAATGATGGGTACATTTTCAGCACACACAAAAATTTTCAACATATTTTCTGTTACTAAACACCTGAATTTTTGTACTGTACATACATTTATTTCAACTGCTTTTGAAGGAGGCATGGGATTATGAATTTGTTTAAATGTAGATAAAACATGTATATCTTTCACAAGTAAGCCACTGAAATACACTGGAATATCATTAAGAATGAACCAAGACTCCTGGTTGCAGCAATAAAATCAATGTATTTAATTAAAACTGTTAGAAAAGCTATGTATGAACACGTTCTGAAAAAACCCCTCTATTAAAAAATTTTGCTTTGTTCCTTGAAACAGCATTGGGGTTTTCACTGCTCTTTAAAATATTCTGCATACTCAAAGCCAGTAGACTAAATTTAGCTTTATAGAGCTCTTTGAAAGAAAATGTATGTGCATCTGAAACAACAGAATGGATATTCAAACATCTTCATGTTAATGTATTTTGCCTTCTAAACTATAAATGGTGATAATTGTTTTTCTTTTTGAGACTCTAGAAATTATTGAAGAATTAGCATCATTTTAAACAATGTTTTAGAGTGTTTTAAAATACATTGTTACTTTTTTTAAAGAAACCAATTTAATATTGGTCTCTGCACTATTAATACAATTAAAACAGGCTGGACCTTTAGCAGCTGTGTGATCAGCCTTTCTCAAGGCCTCATGACACATTTGTTAACTTTAAGAAATAAAATATTTTCTACTATTCTCTTTTCAGATTGGATAGTTATTTTGCTTTTGCTAAAAGAAAACTGAAGGATTGTGTTCCTTTAAATAGAAGAGTTATTTGAACATCCATGGGGAGGAAAAAAGAGTATGTGTAAGTGCCCATAAGGCATCCACAAGTTATAACTGTTGTGCATTCTGTGTATTCTGGCAGACATCTATTTTACCCATGCCCATAGAAGATTACTCATCTTCTAGAGAAAAGAAAGTTTGAAACTCTTTAAAAATTACCTGTCCTTTGATGGTTAGTGGTCTTAAAGCTTTGAAATAAATATTAATAAAATGTAATTTATTATTTTACAGCTATTTTAACCAAAAGTGGACAGCTGGAAAGACTGTTTTGCTGTGTTATACATGATACTTGAGTAGATAGGTAAAAATAAGTGAAGTTTATAAAATTTATATATGAGAGAAATCTATATCCATTACTTTATTAAATATCTTCAATTGTAGGGCATATGTTACACTTGGAATTTAAATGGTCACATTTTTGCACATTCATCATCACAGAGTGCAGCAGTCTCAAACTGAGTCAGATCACACAAGTTGTCAAACAGGCCACATTGAGTATCCAAAGGGGGGCAGCAAGGCTTTTATTTTCAAATCAAACATTTTATCTAATCCCTAATAATTTATAAATGGTCATTAATGTAATAATGTTAGCAAATTTCCTTTTATTCCCTCACATAATCTAACCTATATTGTATATGTGGACTTTTAGATAAAACTCAAATTAATTTCAGTAATATTATTAGAACATTAACATTTGAAAGGAAAGTGAAGTGCTAGTTACATTAAAAATACTAGAACTCATAGGAATGAATTCAGTCATTAGGAATGAATGAAATCAATGACATAATGTTCTCTAATATATGTAGAAAATTCATGCTTAAGATTTTGCATGAGTGCTTTAGGATTTTTCCCTCTTGAACTTATATTCAAAACATTTAGGCTAAACAGTGCAATTATGATTTAAGTGATACTTTCATCATTTAGTATAATTTTTAAATTTTCATTTTTCATAAAGTGCTAGGGAAATATCAATATAAAACATCAAATGTGACATAAGAATAAGCCAAATAAATATTTCAAATTGTTTTAATAAAGTATCACTTTACTATGAAATTAAGTTGCTTTAAAAGATAAATCTCAAAACATTTCCTGAAGTTAGAATTTTGTTAAGTCTTGTAAACAGGAAATTCTGCAGTCAGAATAGTGTCAAAAATGAGAATACTCTTGAATTTCTGAAGTGAAATTTACAAACTATCAAGAGTGTTATGCCATGATTTTGTTAGCTACTTGAGTCAGAAAAGATAATTCTATAACATTAAAGGAAAGTACATGAAAAATAGTGATAATTTTAAGCGTCTAATCTTTATATCTTAGCAGGCTGTGGTTTTGAAAAGATTTTATGCATTCTAGAAAAACCATGTCTGTTCTTTAGGGCTTCTCATAGGAAGTATGATCCTATACTTTGAAACAAAGCAACTAATCTAGTATCACATGGGAATATTTGAGACCTACAGACAATAATTGTGAAAGTCATTAGCTAGGAAGAAAAAAGGAATTGATTTTTGAAAAGGAAATAAAGATAAACAAATGCAGTTTTGCAAGAGATGAAAGCAAATTTTAACTTAAAGTTAAGGAAATTAGAAACAAAGAAAGCAATTATAGTCCATACCATATTTAATGAGAAAAGAACAGGTTGAATTATGTCCTAGGATGTCTCCACACAGACAAAAAAACCTAATAATTTGTCATTAAAATTAGCAAGCAATTTAAATGATTACAATTTACTTATCTTTTGTGTGTATTAGAATAAGTAAGTTTACTCTTTAAATCACATAATTTATACCTACTTTGCCAGGGAAGTGATATGAAAATTAGGAGTTGGCCAACCATCCTATAAATTCTATCAAATAGACAATTTAGATAATAAGCACAGTTTCCCCTGCAACAACAACGTTGATTTTTTCCCCTCTACATAAATTATAAAGAGCACCACTTTGATTTCCTACTGCATTGATTTTGTATCAGCCAGAAGATGATACAGCTCTAAGAGAGAGAGCTGTGAGAGAATGAAAATGAAGCATGGACACATTGAAACAAGTTTAATGAATATACTTAATCTGTCCATTTGTATACAGTGTCCTTTAAATTGTTAGTATATTTTTTAAAAATGAGATTGAATATTTTTTAAAAGGAAATAGGAGGCGGAAGGACATAGGAAGGAAGCGAGGGAAGGAGGGAGAGATAAAGGGAGCGAGATCAGGAGGAATGAAGGAGAAAGAGAAGAAAGAAAGGATGTGTTTTCCCTTTATGAAGAGAAATATGGAATGCCTATTTACTGTTTATTTTCTCCAACATAATCATAACAGCATGAGACTTTAAGCTACACTAAATTCAACTGAGCCTCACAGTGATGCTCAAAATGGACTGGAAGATCATCTGTCGTGTCTAGAACCTGTCTAGTTTTAAGATGCCCCACATTGGGCCTCCCTGGTGGCGCAGTGGTTAAGTGTTTCGCTATGGAGCTGTCAGCAGCAGTCACCCAAGTTCCACGCCCAAACAGGGAGATTCCCACATGGCGTGGCAGACCTCTCCTGCCTCGCCAACCACCCTCTTACACCCTCAGCAGTATATTTCCATCGATCTACCTGTTCTGCTCCCCACTCCGTCTCTGGTGAATGCTCTCGCCACCCATGCCTCTGGCCTGTACCCCAGCTTGTATGCATAAATAAATAAATCTTAAAAAAAAAAGATGCCCCACATTTATTTTTTTTTAAAGATTTATTTATTTATGCATACAAGCTGGGGTATAGGCCAGAGGCATGAGGCGGCGAGAGGGTTTACTAGAGACAGAGTGGGGAACAGAACAGGCAGGTTGATGGAAATACACTGCTGAGGGGAGTAGTGGGCAAGGCAGGAGAGGTCTGCTGTGCCATGTGGGAATATCCCTGGCCGGGCATTGAACTAGCTTCGCCGCTGCCCACAGCGCAGCGCTTAACTGCTGCGCCACCAGAGAGGCCCATGATGCCCCACATTTAGATGCGAACAACATAGAGTATCTAACAGATTCCCTTACATTTTAGGCTTTTGTTTTGGAATAGCTATCCTAATACTATTTTCTCATACCTCAGAAATCAGAGTTTTCACCAGGTCCACGAATTCCAGCAAAAAATGGAGTAAATGGGCCTAATTAATGGGATAGCACTGTCTAATGCCAACAATTTTTAAAAGTTTGTATTTTGAGAGGATAATTTTGCATATTAAATTTTGAAATTTAAGTAACATGCAAATATTCACGTGCACTTTGTTTAAAAGAGTGTGATTTTAAGAAGAAAAATGGAAACAGGAAAAAAAAGGAGTATTTTATAGATTAACACTCAGGAATAGTAATTTGTATTTGCGTATAAAGTGAGATATGACCATACTCACTTAACAAATGCACTATTTCAAAAGTTATGTCTACAACATAAAAATGCATGATTTGAATTGAATACATTATAAACGCTAAAATGACTATACCATATGTGCTTTTAACTCTTTTAAAATAAACACTTGAATCAAAATTAATACTTTTAAATAGTTTACTTGGCAAAGAAAGGCCTAAGTAACACTTTCACTATTTTTTTTAAAGATTTATTTATTTTTGCATACATGCTGGGGTACAGGGCAGAGGTGTGGGGCCGTGAGAGGTTCACCAGAGACAGAGTGGGGAGCAGAACAGGCAGATAGACAGAAATACACTGCTGAGGCATGCAGTGGGTGAGGCAGGAGAGTTCTGCAATGCCATGTGGGAATCTCCCTGGCCGGGTATAGATGTCCTGTTGCCACTACCAACAGCTCCACAGCGCAGCACTTAACCCCTGCACCACTGGGGAGGCCCACACTTTTAGTATTCTTGAAATATGTATGATATTTTAAATGATACTGGTTAAGAATTTAAGGATTTATGGTTTGTTTTGAATGTTATTTTCAAGAAAATATATACTTTATCTCAATTGTCAAAATAAACCATAGACTTGAAGCAATTTTATGTAAAATTCAGTCTAAAATTACTTTTGAAAAATACTTATAGAATTGTGTTCAACTTTTTCACTTATTTTTTTGCATAGATAGAACTATTCAGAAAATATTTTAAAATAGTTTATATGTAACTGATATTTACACTGTGAGAAATGTTCAGAAAGTAATTTCATAGACTTGTAAAAATAAGCTCCTATGTAACAATTAAGACTTTTCCATTTCCCCCCATAGATGCAATTTTTCCTCCCTAAGTTTTTGTTTAATTGTTTTATTAAGGTTGAAACATAAATTGTTTCAACATAAAGAGTTGTTCTAATGCTTTCCAATGTTATTTTCAATATTACATTTCTCTGTGTAAACTTTTTAGTCTACATTTATGGGAAGGGATTGGGAAGCAAGTTTTATAAAATCCTTTGAATGTTATAAATTACAAAGCAAATAATGACTAGCAAGAGGCTGAAAGGGAGAATTGTATTAACCTAGTCAGTTTTATCCATATAACTAGAAATTTTGGACCTGAATTACTATTTGGATAATTAATTTTTTTGTGTGCTAAGAAAATAGGCCTGGATCATCTAAAGAGATTTTATTCTAAATAAAAATTAATCAGATAATTAATCAAAACTTTCATTTGTGTTGCACTGCACTATAAATTACAGACTAATAAATTATGGGTAATTTGGTAAAGAATAATAATGTAGATGAAAATATATTGGTAAGTGAAGTGGAGGAAAACTGAATTTCATATGCTTTTCTTAAAATGTGAAAGTAACAGAATACTTTAAATGAGGCCCAAAACTATATATAGTGGAATTGTCTTTTGTTGTTGCATATTAGCAATTTAATTTTAAAAATTTATAAATTAAGATGAAGAATAAGTTTATAGGAACAGTGGTATCGATACAGTGATACATAGTTGTTTTATAAATTTCTGTAGCTAATACCCATTCTTAACAAAGAGCCCTTTCAACAGTGTATTGAAACCATGCCAATTACAATAAAGGAAAGTAATATTCTGTTACAGATGTAGCTCTGAATGTTGCTTTACATTATTTTTGTAAGAAGGTAGACATAAATAAAAATCTAAAATACAGATGTTTGTGAGGTATCTTAATCTGATTAAAGTGATTTTCAAAATTTAAAATCATTCTCAAACTAATACTTCTAAATAATTTAAACTTTATTTTCTGTTATTATGTCTCTTTTATTCTTTTTCTTAATGCTTATGTTTCACAATGATCAATATGTGTCTGTAGAGACTATGATATTCTATGATGAATAATATTCAAGTTGAGTCATAATGATAATCTGTTATATTAAAATCAAGAGTGACTATAGGAAAATAGTCATATTGCAAGCAAACATCCTGCCAAGTAATGGGGGGGGGGGGTTGTCATAAAGTAAGAGAGTTAAATTTTTAGATCTGCCTAAGTACATGCTCACTGACATAAATCACATAAAGAATATTTAATATTGTGTTTGTGTTAAACTTTTTTTCTTAACTTCCTTTTATTAAAGTTTTAGAGAATAGTGTAAAGACTTAGATTTGAACACATTTAACACCATTTCTAAGATGGTTAAAAAACAAAATAAAACCTTTCCATTGAAATGTGATCAGGATCTCAGGCAGTCTTATATTTAAATTTTAAATGATCATTCCAACTAAATATAGTAGAAGAGTAAATAATAACACTTTTTGTTTGGAATAATATTGCACCTTCTTTGAATGAAAATAGCTGTTACTCTTTTTTCCCCCCCTTTAAGATGACTGTTTAAAAGTTTGTTTTTGTCTTTGTAAGAATCACTGTAAAGTTATGTAAATATCCGATAGTGCCTGCTTAAAGTATACTGGGGTTCATGGAATTTAAACCTTTGTTTGCTCTTCCCTGCACATTGTCTAGAGGCATTGGGCACATGGTGCAGTTTGACATAAGATCCCAGGCTATCCCACAATACACCTCTAGCAGAACTGGGCTGTCCCCAGCCCTGGTATAGAATTGTTTACCTTTATGCCAAAAAGGTTGTGAAAGCAGCAAAATCTGCATGCGGTGTGTCCAGGCCGACTTCGAGAAGTTCGTGCTGTGATACCTAAAGTTTTTATGAAGTTGTTTGAAACGAAAAAAACATGTCAGCTGAGCCTGTAGTGGCTCCATGTGTGCTGACTCTGGTCTGAACAGGATCAAGGGGGCTTTTCTTCTGGAGCAACTGAAAATCGTTGTGAAATGTTGAGGGCACAGAGTCAGAAAGCTAAATGAAAAATGAAGGTTTTTGAGTAATAAAAAAGATCAAAAGAATTGTTCTGTTAAAAAGAAAGAAAAATAAGCTTTTCTGATTATTGCTTCTTTGCTTTTATACTTTGCAGTACTTATAAAGAGCCCTTTTATTGGACAAGTGCCTGGTATGTAAGTCAAGAATATTTGTTGAATGAATGAAGGTAGTACCGAGTATGAGTCAGAGGAAATTGGGCTCAAATCCCTATCCCACCAACTTCTAATTCTATGACTGTTAACTTTTTTTCCCTAAGTCCCATTTTTCTCAAATGCACAGCAGAAATAATGCCATCTCTTTCACATGGCTCTTGAAAGGCATTCAGACCCTGACTGTGAATGTGTTCCATGCATGCAATTATAACCAAATTATGCAATTCTGTATTTATCTTCTTATTACTGAATTTTGAGAGTTCTTTATATATTCTGCATATGTGTCCCTAATCAGATATTTCTATGGATGTTTTATGTCTTACCTTTTCATTTTTTTATGAGTATCTTTCAAAGATCAGAGATTTTAATTTTGGTTAAGATCATTTTTTATGGATTGTGCTTTTGGTATTGTATCTAAGAAACCATTCCTTAGTCAAGGTTACAAAATTTTCACCCGTTTTCTTTTAAATATTTTACAGTTTTAGATTTTAGTCATGTCTGGAAGTAGGTAAAGATTGAGAGTGCATTCTAGAATGAACCCAAGTCAATCTGAAAGAGATAAGAGTGCAAATGGTGTAGACCAAAGGATATGATGGAAAGGTAACCATTTCAGAAGTCAAGCTCATGTTTCATCTTGGGTGTGAAGTGAGTTGCTATAAGGATTGTCAGCAAAAATAGTGTTAGAAGTATTAATGTTAGAAATAAAAGATATTCCTGAACTAATGAGGTCAGGGTGCCTCAGAAGGAATAGAGAATCAGAGAGGGTTGCTATGTGAAATCAAATATAGGATGCTCAGTTAAGTTTAAATTTCTGAACAATGAATTTTTTTTTGTACAAGTTTGCCCCTAATATTGCATTGAATGTACTTGCATTAAAAATTACTTATTGTTGGGGCCTCCCTGGTGGCTCAACGGGTGAAGCGCAACGCTGTGAAGCTGTCAGCGACTGCAGTGTGGGTTCGATGCCCAGCTGGGGAGATTCCCTCAAGGCACGGCAGATCTCTCCTGTCTTGCCCGCTGCTCCCCTCAGCAGTGTACTTCAGTCCATCTGCCTGTTCTGCTCCCCACTCTGTCTCTGGTGAACCCTCTCACAGCCTCACACCTCTGGCCTACCCCCGGTAAGTGGAAGCTTTGCCCTGTTTGTATGCCAAAATGAAATAAATCTTTAAAAAATTTACTTATTGTTTATCTTAAATTCACATTTAATGGATATCCAATATTTAATTGTTAAATTTGACAACCCTAAAATCTGAGAACTTTGATCTAATTGTGGACGTTGATCCAAAGAATCTGAAAGAGTGTGCCAAAAAAGGATCATAAATTTTCAGAAGGCTCTAAAAATTCCTATCAGAAGGGGTTGAAGACCAGAATGTTGGTGATGGAAGAAAACTGACCTTATCCAAATCATATGGCTATTTTTGAGTCAAGGACCATAAATACCAACGTTAATTGAATATGCGTTTTGTAACAACAGTGTTAAAAATTATTTAAAACCAAAAGGAATAACATACTAAACACAATATTAAAGTATACTGCAACAAAATGAAATGAAATTTCTTTTCAAAATAACAAACCATTATGATAATCTCATCAAAAAAAGGATAATTTCAAAAATAGAAGGAAATACCATGAAACTAGCAATCAAGTCTTAAGTAATTTTTTCTTGGAATGAGTAACAGTTGGACTATATGTTAGGTACTATCGGCTCTGCCTTAAGATATGTTTTCTCGGGCCTCCCTGGTGGCACAAGGGGTTAAGTCTCGGCCTATGAAGCTGTCAGCAGCCGCTGCAGCACGAGTTCGATCCCCAGCAGGGAGATTCCCACATAGAGCAGCAGACCTCTCCTGCCTCGCCCGCTGCTCCCCTCAGCAGTGTATTTCAGTCGATCTGCCTGTTCTGCTCCCCACTCTATACCTGGTGAATCCTCTCACCGCACCCCATACCTATGGCTTACCCCCCAGCTCTTGCATGCATAAATAAATAAATCTTTAAAAAATATATGTATCTTCACAACAACTCTGCCAGGTAAATACTATTATTTTAATTTCATGAGTGAGGAAATTGAAGTTTAAGTCTCTTATTCCAGGTAATAATGTATGATGGCTTTGTATTGTGTTCGTTTAACTAAACTGGGATTATATTTCCCAGAAGTCCCTGCCTTATTTGATTCCTGTTTAGAGTCGACCACAAGGGAAATCTGGGTAAGATTTGGAATGCAGAAGCAAAGCAGCAGCCATGACGCTCAAGATGTGCTGTTGCTCATCATCTGGTTCACCTTGTTGACTTGAGGCAGCAGCTCTCTCAGCTCCTGCCAATCTTTCCTTTCAGGTGCATTCGGTCTGGGCCAAATTGCTTACATTGAGAGACAGTGGAAAATCACCACACTGCGCCACCACAAGTTAGTGTACTGCTTGCCACTGCTTCATGTTCCGTGTCCTTTCCAATAACTTGCCCTGCTGGTCTGCAGTGGCTTCAGGTCTGTCATCAGAGGAAACAGGATTATATTTTAATACTGTGTTTAGTATGCATTACTTTCTGGTTATAAATCACTTTTGACATTATTGATACAAAACTCGTGTCTTAGTAACCAATGCATATTCTTTCCTTACCATTTTCTTTTTTAAAAGATTTTATTTATTCATGCATACAAGCTGGGGTGTAGGCCAGAGGTATGGGGTGGTGAGAAGATTCACCAGAGACAGAGTGGGGAGCAGAACAGGCAGATTGACTGAAATACACTGCTGAGGAGAGCAGCGGGCAAGGCAGGAGAGGTCTGCTGCTCCATGTGGGAATCTCCCTGGCTGGGGATGGAACTCATGCTGCAGTGGCTCTGGATAGCTTCATGGTGCTGTGCTTAACCCATTGTGCCAACAGGGAGGCCCTCCTTACCATTTTCTAGTGGCAGTTCTATTTCCCTCATTAGTCAGAAGTATTCACCCAAGAGGACAATGTAGTACTTTCTTGAACTGATATCCATTGGCATAAGAATCCTGAATCGGTCATGTGACAATCAGATTAATTCAAGGGAACCAGTGTTTTACTTCAAGTGGACGCTTTCCCCCTTAGGTACTAAGATCTCTAACCCAGAGCTCCGTGTCGCTAGAATAGGAAGCACCCATTTGCAGGCAAATCATTAGAGGTAATAATAAAATTTTCCATTTTCACTTTCATATTTTGGTTCCCAAATCCACCTATTCTTGCTGTGGGATAATTGGTTGGTGGTTGGAACAACTGATGCATCCTATAAGAAAGCACATTCTATCAATATGTAGTTATATCTGATTATATGTGTTTGCAAAGTAAATAAAAATCTATTCCTACATATAACTATATAGTTAGATATAAGTGTGGTGAATTTTATATGTATAATGTGTATACATATAACATGTATATATGACTACATAAATAGAAGCACCTACTCTACTTTTTAGTCTTGAATTTTTTATGCTTTTCATGATGTTTCTTGGAAATAGGCTTTGGGTCTCTCAATGCTCTGTATAAACTTGTACATCATGTCTGGTGACCACAGTTAATTGTGTAATGTAATACCCAAGTTTCATTCTTTGATACTAGATAGATTTTTATTCAGTTCAGTCCCAATCTGAACAGATAAGTAATTCCAGCTTCCCTATCACTCTAGATATTTTGTCCCCTCCCCACCCCCGCATGGAGCACTGCAGAAACACTAACAAATTGATATACATCCGCTATGTATATGTCTGTTTATGTTATATATATGTGTATAAGACTCCATTCATACCATGGTTCTTCTGATATCACATTGCACATGCAGAGATATGTTGAAACAATTTAAATCAAAGGGATAAATAATTTTGTATCATTTTTAGAAATGGCTTCTGACCCTAGATTCATAATGTTCTTGTTGTATGATATAGGCATATTACTCAACTTATTTAAACCTTAGTAAAATTTTGAATAAGAATATTGATCTCACTCATGTTGTAACGAGAATAAAATAAAGATAATTTATGAAGTACTCAGTGACACATAGTCAGAACTCAGTAAACTATTTCCTAAGTGAAACCTCATGAAGGTTTGGAAAGCATCCAGTTTCATCAGGAAGACATTTATGAATGATCATAAAATGTCTCAGCAGGTATTTAATCTCACCCATGATAAAATTGTAATGATTAAAAAGCAACACACTGAGAGCATCAGTTCTATGGAGATCCTCAGTGTGAAATTCAGTCTATGCAGATTGCTCCCTGAATGCAGGGACTGTGTCTTGTTTAACACTGTATCTCTAACCACTGCCATGCCTCAAAGAGGGCATTGCCCAAGTCCATCACTGAATAAACAGTGTTTCTTCTGATCTCACCTCCAAATTCTAGACGTGTCCTTTTTTTCCCCCAGTTTCCAAAACCCTCTGCAACAAAATCCTGATCGTTTTTTTTTCTTTTTCCATTGTAGAAGTTGAGAATCTATTCTAAAACAAATATGAAAATACAAAAGGTGAAGAATACTGAAAGCAATCTTAAAGAACAATATTGAAGGACTTTCACTCTAAGATATTAGGACTTATACTATGAACTATATTGATTAGGATACTGTAGTACTCATGCATAGATAGACAAACCACAATACAGAACAGAACAGAGAATCCATGAAAGATCTATACATACGTGATTACCTGATTTAGGACAAAGGTAACACTGCAGGGTAGTACAAAAAGGATGGGTGCTGAGTTAATTGTATATTTATATGGAGAAAAATTTTAACCCTTGCCTCACACCTTACACAAAAATAATTGCTGCTAGTTTGCATGTGAAAGGTTAAACTATAGAGCTTTTAAAAGAAAGCACAGGAGAATTATTCATGACATTGGAGTGGGCAAAAACAGCTTACACATAACACAAATAAGGCTAGCCACAAAAGAAAAAATTGAAAAACAGGACTTTATTAAAATTAAGAACCGTTCATCAAAATATGTCCTGAAGAGAATAAAAAGGCAAACTAGAGTGGAAGAAGATACAGCAAAACATGTATATGACAAAGTATTCATCCAGAATATATAAACCTTTATGCAAATAGAGAAAAGGAGGGAATGCTGATTGGAAAAAAGACAAAAGACATGAACAGACTTTCACAAAACACAATGAGAAAATGGCCAATAAACCTATGAAGATGTTCAACATCTTTAGACAATAAGGAAATGCAAATGAAAACCACATTGTTTCTACCAAACATTTAAAAAAGAATTAACACCAATTCTCTTCAAACTCTTCTGAGAAATAGAAAAGGAGAAAAGACAAACTAGCTCATATTATAAAATCATTATAACTCTGACACTAAAACCAGACGAAGATACCACAAAGAAGACTCTAGATGATCAAAGTTCCTCATAAATAAAGTTTCAAAAATCCTCAATGTACTATCAAATCAAACAGCATATTAAAAAGGTCATGTATGATGATAGTGTGAGATTTATCCCAGGAATGCAAGGGTGATTCACATAAGGAAATTTCTCAAAATCAAAGACTATTTGTGAGCAATCTGCTGCTAACATCATACTCAGTGGTGAAAGACTGACCATTCCCCCTAAGACCAGTAACAAGACATGAATGCCTGTTTTAATTGCTACTGTTCAACAGTGTGTTGGAAGTCCTAGCCAGACCAATTAGGCAAGAAAAAGAAATAATGTATCCAAATTGGAAAGCAAGAAGTAAAACTATACTTGCAAATGACATGATGCAAATGACATGATCCTGTATTTAGAAAATCTCAAATACCCTACCAAAAAGGAAAAAAAAAAAACAAAACTATTAGAGCTAATAAACAAACTTCAGCAAAGTTGCAAAGTACAAGATCAACACACACACACACACACACACACACACACACACACACACACAAATTGTGTTTCTATACACCAATAGTAAACAACCCAAAAGGGAATTTTTTTTAAATCATGCATTCAAGAACACCAAAAGAATATAATACCTAGGAAGAAATTTAACCAAGGAGATAAAAGACCCATGAACTGAAACCTAGAAAACATTGCTTAAAGAAACTAAAGAAGACCTAAATAAATGAAAGAGATTTGTGTTCATTGAATGGAAGACTTATTATTATGATGACAATACTACTCAATGTGATGTACAAATCCAATGCCATCTCTATCAACATTCCACAGACAATTTTTGCATAAATGGAAAAAATATTTCTCAAATTTATGTGGAATTTCAAGGGACACTTAATTAAAAAAAAAACATGGAAAAAGAATAAAGATAGGGCACTCACACTCCCAATTTCAAAAATAACTACAAAACTACAACAACATAACAGTGTGGTACTGACAAGATAAGAAGGACATGTAGACCTATGTAAAAGAACTGAGGTTCCAGAAATAAACCATACATCTATTGTCAATTGATTTACAAGGGTGCCAAGCCCATTGAATGGGGAGAGAACACTCTTCAACAATGGTGGTAGTATAACTGGATATCCACATGTAAAGGAATGAAGTCAGACCCCTACCTCACATCACCCCTACCTCATATAGAAAATTAAGACAAAGTAGATCAATATAAGAACTAAAATCATAAAGCTATTGGAAGAAAACTAGTGGTTATATTTTCACAACCTTTCTTTTTTTTTTTTTTTTTTTAAAGATTTATTTTATTTATACATACAGCTGGGGTACAGGCCAGAGGCGTGGGGTGGCGAGAGGCTTCACCAGAGACAGAGTGGGGAGCAGAACAGGCAGATCAGAAACACACTGCTGAGGGGAGCAGCGGGCGAGGCAGGAGATGTCTGCCCCACCATGTGGGAACTCGCATCGCTGCTGCCGACAGCTCCACAGCGCAGCGCTTAACCGCTGCGCCACCAGGGAGGCCCACAACCTTTCTGATTAGGCAATGAATTCTTACAGATGACATGAAATGCACAAGCAACAGAAGAAAAAAATAGATAAATTGAACGTTGTCAAAGGTAGACATTTTGTGCTAATGTCCAAGGACATTATCAAAAAATTGAAAGATAAACTATAGAATGGGAGAAAATATTTCAAAAATCAAGTATCTGATAAGTATGTAGTATCCAGAGTATATAAAAAACATTCATCACCCAACAACAACAAATCCAATTAAAATATGGGCAAAAGACTTCAGTAGATTTCTCTAAAGAAGATTAGCAAATGGACAAAGCATACACTAAAAGATGTTAAACATCATTCGTCATTAGGGATATGTAAATCAAAATCACAATGAGATGTCACTTCATACCTACTAGACCGGCTATGGCTATAACAATGATTCTTTTTAAAATCTCAAAAATAAAATGTTATTTTTCTAGCAAAGATTTGGAGAAGGTGGGACCCTCCTACATTGCTTGTGGGGCTCTAAAAATGGTTCAGGTGCTGTGTAAACAGTTCCCTATTAAGTTAATCATTGAATTGCCACATGACCACTCCTAAGCATTATATATACCTATCCAAAAAAATTGAACAGAGGTATTCAACCAAATACATGTACACACATATTCACAGCAGCACTATTCACAACAGCCAAAAGACAGAAACAATCCAAATGTCATCAATGCATACATGGATAAACAAATTGTGGTCTATAACTACAATGGAGGATTATTCAATTATAAGATGAAACAAGCATTAATACAGTGTGAATGAACTTTGAAAACATCATGCTAAATGAAAGAAGCCAGAAGTAGAAGAAGCGCATATTTATGATTCCATTTATGTGTCTGAAGGGTAGGCGGAAAAGTTGTCAGGGTTTTCTGCCTACCCTCTCTGTGAAGGGCCTCTGTACGGCTGCGAGTGTGCCTGATGGCGGGCTCCTGAAGAAGGGCGTGGTGTAGCGTGGAGTAGCATGGCACAGGGTGGCATAGTGTGCGCCAGGCAGAGACGCGGAGAGCACGAGGTAGAGGAGCGCTGCAGCAGCGGTGAGAGAGTACCCGGCAGCAGCGGCAGCAGTGAGACCCCAAGAGGCCACCAGAGAGCCTGAGAAGGTGAAGAGAAGGTGATGAGGATTTGCCAGCCCTGGAACCCCCCCAACCCCCACTTGCTCTGCACCTGGCTGCCTCGCAAGAAAGATGTAAATAAAAGCCTAAAAAACCACTCAGGGTTCCAGGACTTGTTCTTGCCCATCTGCATGAATCATAGGGAAACTACATTAATGCCAGGCTGGTGCAGTAGGCTGGCACAACAGTGCTACATCCAAATTAGCTAATTTCATAGAGACAGAATGCACATTGGTAGTTGCCATGGACAGGTGAGGAGGACTCAGGGAATTGGGAGTGAATGCTTGATGTATACAGACAGAATTTCCTTTGGTGGTCATGGAATGTTTTGGAATTAGAGATGGTGGTTGCACATTATGAATGTACTAAGTGCTACTGAATCGTTTCCTTTTATTTTTTTTTAAGATTTATTTTTATTTATTTATGTATACAAAAACTGGAGTGTAGGCCAAAAACGGAGGTGTGGGGGTTAAGAGGATTCACCAGAGACAGAGTGGGGAGCAGAACAGGCAGCTCGACTGAAGTACACTGCTGAGGAGCAGTTGGTGAGAGAAGAGACAGCAGCTGAGCCATGTGGGTCAGTTCCCTGGCTGGGGATCGAACTCATGCCACAGTGGTTGGCGATAGGTTGACAGTGCTGAGACTTTAACCCCTGCACCATCAGGGGTTCACTTTTAAAAGTTGTTAAAAGTGAATTGTTCACTTTTAAAAGTTTCAATTTCTATTATGTGGCTTTAACCTCAATAGAAAAAAACAATTTTAACCCCTGCAATCCACTGGGATATCCACCAGAAGAACAAAACTGGAAGAAAGACACACAACGTCAAGTGTTGGCAGGGAAGTGGAGCAACAGGAGATCTCATAAACTGGTGGTGGATGCGTACATTGGGAACAATTATTTGAGAAAATTGGCAATATCCACTAGAGCTGAACCAAATGAATACCTTATTGTCCAACAAATATATTCTTCAGTATATGTCAATGAAATGTATACATATGTTCATTAAAAGACATGTTTTGAATATTTATTAGGAATGTTATTTGTAATAACTCAAATCTGGAAAGTATTCAAATAGTTGTATTCAATAGAATACATAAGTACATTGCTATACAGCAATGAGGATGAATATTCTAAAACTACATCATGGATGAATCTCATGAACCTAATATTGAATGAAAGAAGTTAGACACAAAAGAGTACATGTTGTATGATCCCATTTATATAAATTTCAAAAGATGGTTATGATCTATCTCTGTGACTAGAAGTCTGATTGCTATTGAGACTGATAAGATGGCAACTAGGGGCCTGCCTGGTGGCACAACGGGTTAAGTGCAGCACTATGAAGCTATCCAGAGCCACTACAGCACGAATTCGATCCCCAGCCAAGGAACTGACCCACATGGCTCAGGGGCCGTCTCTTGTCTCACCAACTGCTCCCCTCAGCAGTGTACTTCAGTAGATCTGCCTGTTCTGCTCCCCACTCTGTCTCTGGTGAATCCTGTCACCACCCCACACCTCTGGCCTACACCCCAGTTCTTGTATGCATAAATAAATAAATCTTTAAAAAAAAAAAAAGAAGAAACAGGGAGGTACTGTTCCCTTCTAGTCGCCATCTTTTTTTTTTTTTTTAAGATTTATTTATTTATGCATACAAGAGCTGGGGTGAAGGCCAGAGGTGTGGGGTGGTGACAGGATTCACCAGAGACAGAGTTGGGAGCAGAACAGGCAGATCAACTGAAGTACACTGCTGAGGGGAGCAGTGGGTGAGGCAGGGGAGGTCTGCTGCACCATGTGGGAAGGTCCCTGGCCGGGTATCCAACTCATGCTGCAGTGGCTCTGGATAGCTTCATAGTGCTGCGCTTAACTTGTTGTGCCACTAGGGAGACCCTCTTCTTTTTTTTTACACCTACATTGAACATACAACCGAATATGGATCCAGTCCTGTGCTAGGCCATGTATTTATTTGTAGATCTGTTATTTTCTTCATTGGTCTATTCAGTTGATAAAAGTTCATGAATTATACATTTATGATTGTGTATGCTATTTGTAATCTTAAGGAATTCTGACTCTCCCTCCCATTTATGATTCAAATCATGTAATTTTAGTATTTGAACTTTTGAAAATATTATGGGAACTACACATGATGGGAGAAATCAAACACTGTGCAAAAATGGACAACGAATAAGAAAATAAATTTTAAAAAAAGAAAGATATATTTAAAGTACCAATAACACGTCACCTGTGAATGATCTTTCCTACATTAAAAAACAAAGTAAGGTAGATCGCGAACATTTTTGAGATTTATAGATGATTAATTAGCAATTGTATCTCATTGATATGTTAGGATAGATTTCTTTAGGAACTATACATGACTTTGAAATAATAGTTGAATGCATGTGAGGAGTTCAGTAGCAGATGAGAATCTAATGCGTTAAATCTATAAGAGTGTCCAAATCTACATTTCTTTAAGGAAACATTAATATTCATGAAACTTTCTAGAGAAGTTGAAACCTCTTTGGATCACACAGTGCGACTGAACCACTTGCTGCAAATATCTATATTACTTGTGTGTATATCTATACACACACAAATATTTTATAAAAAACAAAAATAAATTTAAACTTTATCAAGATCTGTCCGTTTCTTGAATTCCAGTCCATTTATATTAAACAAAGCATGAACTGATGAACTCTCAACCATAAGTTTGAGACAGTCATTTTGATCTTTTCATGTGGAATTCCTGTTCTCAACACCTATCCTCGATGCAAAGACATAGTCCCCTAGCTGTCATCCTGTGCCCATCTGTTGGTATGGCTTACTGCCCATGCCCAAGTTTGGATTCCCGCCCTAGTGTTTAGGTGCCAGAGAATAACAGTTTACACCAGCAGCGTGTACAATAATGTAAATTCATTCTCTGCCCAATGTCTAGACATGGTGTCCACTAAACTTGGGTGCTGGGTGCCTCCCTTTACTGGGTCACATTCTTTTTTTTTATTATTATATGTTCTTGACAAATGAAGTATAGGAAACAATAGTTGAAGTTGAGGAGAAGTGATAGAGGGAAGTAAGCTTTCTAGTTATCACTATCTTAAAACCTGCAGGTTAATTTCATTGGGGCAACCACCTTGGGGAACAATGATTTTAATAGAAGTATCCAGAAAGCTGTAGTCAACTGAAGGAAACACCTCCCCATCTTGTGAGATCAACAACAGCAGAAAACTGAACCACAAAATACTGTGCTTGTATCACCCGAAGGTACAAAAGGCTAAATTTCATTTTTCCTTTTTCCAAAAAGATTTTGGTTTTGATGTCTCCTCATATTAGATTTAGAAAAACAAGAGTTTTTTAGATATTTCTAGGAGCAGTCGTGGGGAAATTACTATGAAATGTGGTTGAAAAAGAAAGGGTAAAAGTTTGCTGTATAGTATCTGTCAAATTCTTCTAAGGATTTTGTTCTTAGCTCAGTGAGAAACATGACTATTTTCAAACATGAGGTCCTGAAATATAAATAACATGCTATTTCTTAAATTACACAGAGAAATTGTTAGGAGTATGTGGCAGAATGTTAAAGCCTAAGATTTTAAACCCCTGTGTAAGAAAATTTTAAATCAAATCTCTCTGCACTTCAAATACAGAAGAGGAAGTAGAATCCTATATTAAAAAAGGAAATGCAAGATCTTATAAGATAATGATGATTTATACTCTGGTTTAAAAGAAAATGCCTCAAGTCATGAAACCCAAGCATTTGTCTTGCAAAATTCCTGGAAGATGAACAAGATGTCTTTTCATTAGAAAGAAAAGTAGTAAATATGAATATTGATAGAAACTATGGGTCCTGTACAGTTACTTTTTTGTTTTAAAAAAATACTGAAACACTTAGTATCAGAGTAAGATTTGGGAGCTAATTTATTTTCTGCTAAATGATATGAATTAGCTTTTTTTCTGTGTCAAATCTGATAAGTTATATCAACTCGATCATTAAATTTAGAGTTTATCACTAGATGGTTATGATAAAACCAATCTTGAATTTAGTATCATAAGAAAGTTTTCTGGTCCAATTGCCAACTATAAAAACTTAAATAAATCACTTATTCTCTTTAAGTCTAAGTTTTCTTATCTGTTAAATGAAAATAATAATTCCTGCCCTACTTTCTCTCTAATGTGTTCACAGTTCTAAACAAGTCAGATACATAAAAGTCCTCTGAAAATCAAACAGTGCTATAAAAATAGGAGGCACTATTTATAACTTAAAAAAAATCATTACCCTATATTTCCAAAAGATTCCTCACATTGTTATTTTAAGTTAAATGATGGACATAAATTGTAGAGTATCTCAAATGCTAGATTAGATGTTTAGATTTTATGATGGAGGTAGTAGTAGTCATTCAGACATTTTCATATGTGGGGGGAACATACTAAAACTTGCTTATTTGATCATATGCATGTAACTTTTTCACATATAAAAAGTTTAGCTGGTTTTTAATCTTATTCAGAATATTCTCATTTCATTATGAGCTTCCTAGGACTATCATCATTACATTATCATCATTACTACCCAGTAATTATGCTTTAAAAATATTTATCCACTTAATCTTCATAACAACTCCAGAAATCATTATTATTATAATTATTTAATATTCCTATCTTATAGGAATACTATCTTAGAGAAAGGTACTGGGTATAGAGAAAGTAAGAAAAGTAAACCTTTACCCAAGGTTGCATAGCCAGTAATTGGAAGACCCGGGATTTCAATGCATACAATCTGCTTTCAGTTTATGCTCTTCAATAAATATTTAATTAAATTTAAGAAATATTTGTTGGATGCTTATAATATGACAAGACACTGGAGTCACGAGAGGGAAAAGGCATGGTGGCTCCTCTTAAGGATTCTACTCTACACAAAACCATGCCTGTGAATTAAGCTTTTGCCTTGGCTATTAACAAATCTCCCTATTTATCAATACTTATTTATTCATTTGACAGCTCTATGAGCAGTTTTTAGTGTGTGAGTCATTGTTACAGGTGAACAAAGCCAGCAAAATTCTTGCATTCATGGAATTTACCTTCCAGAAAAGGGAGACAGACAGTAAATAAGTGAAATGTACATCAAAAAATAAAAAGTGCTTTGGAGAAAAGTAAAGAAAGGAGAGACAGAATGTGTTGGGGGAAGGTGCAGTTGCAATTCTAGATAGGTTATTCAAGTAAAAACTCACCGAGAAGATGACTTTTTGTCCAAGACCTGAAGATAGCATGAGGCTAGCTGGAGAAAGGCCACTTGTGGTAAAGGACCCTTAATTACAAAGATGTCAAGGAAAGAATGTGCAGAGATCTTGAGGCATGTTGGAGAAATAGAAAGGAAGGCAGTATGGCAAGAGCAAAGGTGGGAAACAGTGCAGATCATACAGGGCATTTGAGTTGATTATAAGGACTTTAACTCTGTTTGACATGGGAATACCTGGGAGGGTTTTAAGCAGAAGAGGAAAGTTCGATGGATCATCCTGGCTGCTGTATTCAAAAGACACCTTAGGTGTAGGAAGTGGGGCATAAAGTTGAAGCAGGGAAACTAATAAGGAAACTGTCATGATAATAGGGGAGAATGATGACAGCATGTATTGGGACAGAGGCAGTGAGAGGTGGGCAAGTCTAAGTAGATGATGAGGGTAGAACCAGTAGAATCGCCTCACAGATTAGATGTGGTGATGCAAGAATGTCAGGAATGGCTTTTGAACTGAGCAATTTAAAAAGAGAATTGCTGTATGTTGAGATGGATTGACAGTGGCATAAATAGTTTTTATTGGGAGGGGGTGATATATTTAAGTTTGAGAAACCTAGTAGGCATGCAGACATGTAGGTAGAGAGCTGTGTAAGGCTGGATTCCAGGGGAGAAGTCTGAGCTGGAGATATTAATCTGGGAGTTGTTAACATAGAGGTAGTTCTTAAAGCCTAGAGGTTGCCTGAAATCAACTCGGCAGAGACAGGACCAAGCACTGGCCCCTGGGAAGCCCTGAGATGTACAGCGACAGACAACAGGAGGAAGCAATTTAAGTGACAAAGAGCATCAGAAGGAAAAACTGAAAAAATATTACTGTTGTTTGGAAGAGGCACAAGATCTTGTTTTTGTTTTAAATTACTGTTCCCCAAACAATATTATACTTGTTTACCAAAAATTGACAGTGTGTAAAAAGTGCTATTGTTTCTTTTTACAAACAAATAGCGCCCATTTAGTATTGTTTGATTATTAAATACTTAGATAATTAGTTGCAAAATGAATTGACCTTTGGGGGAGTCTTTGTAGCCCATTTTAGACTGTCAATGGTTGTTTTTTAATACAAAATTGTTGCTTGAGAGTATGCAAATTAAACCCCAGTCCAATCAATTATGTATTTAATGTTTTGTTAAATAAATATACATAAAGTGAGATTGCTCTATAGTCATTTTAGTAAGGGGCAAACTGATAGTTGGGAACATGAAAAGTCTTTATTGCAGGAATAATTTGAATCAAAGGAAATGGCTGTGAATTATATCCTAAGAGTTGTCTATTCTCACTGTGTTGAATATTTTCCAGCTAGTTGAGTTCATTACTTGTCACATAAAGGAGATTAAATACGTCAACCCTGTAGCTGGATATAGAAGGTTTGAAGCAAAAGTATGGCCAACCTTGAAGTTGAATTTTAATTTCTAGGGAACAAGATACAATGACAACCAAAGAATGAGGAAATGAGGTTTTTAGGATTCAGAATTGAATATGAAAAGAGAATTGGTAGACCAAGGGGCAAAGCCAAGAACGGAAAAGGTTGGGATAAACTCACAATATATGTTCTCTTAAAACAACTCTTTTATTTCATTAACCAGACTATTCCTGTTAAGGAACTATTCCAAATCAGTTTGGACAGTGGGACATACTTTTTTTCTGCATATTAGCCAGACTCCATCTTCCTGCTGAACAACCCAGGTGTGGCAGATATTGCTATTGGCCTGAAATCCATTCTCCCTTCCTTCCTTTTCTATAGTAACCATGGATTTTTAGCAGACACAAGACTACCTAGAATAAATTATGCCTTTCTGAGGCTCCCTGGGCTTTCCTTCTGACAACATACTCATTTTGAGATTCATGGAACTGAAGGAAGACATCACTCCCCTGTGACTGCTGGTGGAATTTTGTCTGCATTTCTATGATGACATTTTTAAAAATGGTGTACATTCACTGACATTTCTACTATTGCGTAAGCTCATTGAACACATGAATTGGGCTTTATTTATGTTTGATTGCGTTATATGAAGTATTTTGCAAGTACGAAGTACTCAGTGTGGTTTTTTATATTAAATTGTTGAAGTAGTTCCTTTCTTACTTTCTTCCTACCTGTTTGGAACCTAACTTTTCTTCTTATGTTGTTTTCTTTTCTAATTTTATTATTTCTGGTGGAATAAAGATAAATATAAATAAATTTGAACTTGTCTGGGACTTCAGGGATTCTGCTTTCTTTCCGCCATCTTTTAACATTGTCTTTGCCACTCAGACACTCATTATTATTTAATTAATTATATTTTGATTTAAGTTTTTGGTGAAAACCTTCCTAAACAATATATTTTCATAGTTACTTTTTTCTCAAGAAACTTTAGTGGGTTCCTATTCTTTTCTGCATTAAATTTAATTCCTTCATTGTTTTTCAGTAGTTTCCAAATGAAGGACTGGTTATCCAATTGCATTTTGCACCACTCTCCAAAAGAACCTTCACTCCAATCAAATTAAACTCCTTACTGTCCGTGAAAGAAGCATCTGTTATTTTATTTAGTCTCTTGCTCCAGTTGAGCTGCTCTACACCACTTGCTAATATCCTATTTATTTAGCAATAAATATCAGTGCTATGCTGCTATTCTATTTATTGCTAAAATTTCACCCTCTTTAATTTCACCTGTGTACAACAGCACATATTAATTGTTTTCTTTTCTCAAGTTCTATAGTGTTTTAATGCACAATTTTTCTTTTAACTTAATTCCATTTAAAATTCTCTCTGCTGCTTAAAACCTGTGTCTCAATAAATTGTAAGCTCTTTAATTATGGTTAGTTGCAATTATATAATCACCAATTGACAAAGTAGCACAAGGCTGGAAACAGTAGATATTCAATAAATACTTATCGGCCTGTATTGATTGAATACAGAATTATATTTTATAACTTCAACTTGAATGTAATCTTTCTTTTATTCTTTTTTTGAAAATATATTTACCTAGTGAGTCCAGCTATACATCTAATTTTATTTTTGTACCACTTTGAAATGAACTGAATGCATATCTATCAATATTAATATCACTCCATTTTAAAGTGATTTCTGGAGGAATGTTCTTTCTGCAATGAAAACAAAAACATACATTGATAATTTGCTTTTGAAAATTCAGTTAACATAGAAAATTAACTTGGAATTAAAAGTTGGAGACAATTTAAAAATATTTTAATTTTATACTATTTATAAAAGCCCAACAATCCACTTTTGTCTAAAATGGAGATTTTTCAAATTCCAGATTTTATTGTCAGTGTATTTATATTGAATAGTAATGTACCCTCAAGTTTTTGGAAAAAATTTCAAATTAACTGGAATTGATAATGAGAAGACTGTGTGAATTAGTGATAATGCTAAATTGCAGTGTAAAGAAATGCATCCTCACTAAGAGAAGTTTCTCTCAGTGCTATGCTGATATGTATTACAGGAGACCAATCATTTAGAGTGCCATAATGATGCAATAATATTGATTAATAAGTACTTCTGAAAAAATTCTTCTAATATTCTAATAGTCTAGAAAGTTTATTATCTGAAGTATGAAAACACTCTTTTGTGGGATTTAATTTACAGTTAGATATATTTATCAACCATTTTCCTGGAATATGCAAAGATGAAAATATATTTATAATCACAATAACTGCAAACAGAATTCACAAGATATAAATTATTCTTTGGCTATTAAAAACTGTCAACGTTTTAAATGCTTTAATTCTAACTCTCATGTGTTTAACTCATTCGTTTAAGTCTTTAATTCTTTTGTTTTTCAAAATATAATTATAAATCTATCGTAGATTTTATATAAGCTGGATCTGTAAGTGACAAGAGGAAGGTAATATTTTCTTTTCCTAATAGACTGAGTCTAAATTTATGTTATCACTATTTTTTTAAAAAAGAGGAAAATTTCTGTTTTCAGCCTACAAAAGTCTTAGTTCAGGTTTGACCTCTGGAGAGCCTAGGTCAAGCTTGGAAGGTGATTGTGTTCTAGATGCTAACTTGAAATTACAAACACTACCTAACCTTTATAATACTGTTAAGAACTTCACTGTTGGAAAAAATATGCTAAAATATGACATAAAATTTTAAGCAATAGGAATTAAATTTTTAGTGCTAAATTAAATTTTTAAAGTTAAATTTTTATTTTCAATGTTCACAGATCAAACCTGTATGTCAGTGAGTGATTAAAAATTACTAATCAGTTGGGGAAAATTCAGAAGCACATACACACACACACACACACACACACACAAAATATACACATGTACATATACATACGTACGATTTCACCTTATAATAATTCCAGGGCAAACATCTTATAGTCCCCTATAAGACCATACAGTCAAATTTGTGAATATGATTCACGCCACTTCAGATCAGAATTTAAGATTTTTGATGAGTGTCACTGCATAACAAATGATTACTTATTCTGATGATGGCATGATAAGGTATGAGTTTAAACAATATAGATGCCGACTAAGTTGCCAAGCATGAAAATATTAACATCCCAAATTGATTTAAAATTTGGAAAATCACTATTTTGTTTTAACCACCAGCTCTAACATATATGTGTGTGTGTGTGTATTTACTTACCCTTAAAACAACTGATTTAAAAGACTTAAAAAACGATTACTTATGTAATACAGTAACACACTGGTTTCCTGATTGATATTAAACATGTGTTCCTCACCTGACACAGTGATTTCAGAAATAGAGGGGTGCCATTAAGGAAACTACACGTTATAGTATTTCTAAGTCCGCTTTGCTTATTTGTGTGGCCTATTATTTGTAACCCATTAACTGAGATATATATTTGAGAGAATGTAAGATTTGCTAATAAATTCATTAGTAGTTTGATGTAATTGGGAATTCAAGATATTTTAAATTTTATTTATCTTCTCAATTTGACTTCTAGTCAAAAGGGAGGCTGGGATTTTTCATTTGACTCTAATCATTTAGTTTCTTTTCATTTGAATAAAGAGAAAAAGTTAACACGACCACGTGGAAGCCTGGAACTCAAGAACGAAACCAAGACACATCGCAGCGTGTTTAAAGCTTGTGCAGCAGAGGGCCTCCAGGGTAGCTCTGGGGACCCCCATCTCCTGGTACTCCCGCCTTTGTAACCCATTGAGTGCGCAAGGTTTTGCCACTCATTTCTCATAAATAGAATACAGCAGAATTGTCTGTCTTACTTGAAAGTGTCTTACTTCCAAGTTTGCCTGTAAAAGACTGTGCTTTCCTTTTGAGTCACCCGTTTTGTGCTCTCTTAAATCCCTTCCTCTAAGTGAAGCCAGCTTCCATGATGTAAGCTGCCTGCCCGCTCTTGATGTCTGTGGTGACGAACTGGCGGAGGCATTCCGTCGACAGCCAGGGAGAAACTGGGGGCCTCAGTCCAACATCTTGCAAGGAATGAAAACTGTCAACACCCATGAGTGAGCTTGGAATTTGAACCTTGCTGTGACTGAAGCCTGCACCACAACAGTTTGACTGCAACCTCCTGAGACACCCCCGAGCCAGAACCACCCAGCTAAGCAGCCCCTGACACTCGGAAGCTGGGAGATGTAGGTTGTTTTAAGTGGCCAGGTTTGGGGGTAAATTGTTATGCAGCCATAGAAAAGCAATACAGAATGTAACTTCTGACACTTCGGTGACTAAACCCATTGAATGGAGACGCAGAAGAACCAGTTTTAGACCTAGTAATGGTTTGTAATATGTATAGTAGGAGTGCACCCAAATTCAAATTTCTTTTTTTTTTAAAGATTTATTTATTTATACATACAAGTTGGGGTGCAGGCCAGAGGCGCTGGGCAGCTAGAGGATTCACCAGAGACAGAGTGGGGAGCAGAACAGGCAGATCGCCGGAAATACACTGCTGAGGGGAGCAGCAGGTGAGGCAGGAGAGGTCTGTCACGCCATATGGGAATCTCCCCAGCCGGGCATCGAACTTGCGTCGCAGCAGCTAACAGCTCTACAGCGCAGCACTTAACCAATGCACCACTGGGGAGGCCCAAATTCAATGTGACTTTCATTTTCCAGAAGTCAGGAAAGAGCCTAAGAGCTGAATTAGACTACCTGGGCTTTAATCTTGATTCCATCAGTTAGTAAGTATGTGCATTTGGACATAAGACTATTCTTACCAAAGACTATTCTTCATTTTATTTTTTTTTAAGATTTATTTTATTTTTGCATAAAAGCTGGTGTGTAGGCCAGAGGTGTGAGGTGGTGAGTGGGTTCACCAGAGACAGTGTGGGGAGTAGAACAGGCAGATCAACCAAAATACACTGCTGAGGGGAGCAGCGGTGAGGCAGGAGAGATCTGTTGCTCCATGTGGGATTCTCCCCAGCTGGGCATTGAACTTGTAGCAGCCTCCCACAGCTCCACAATGCTGTGCTAACTCATTGCGCCACCAGGAAGGCCCTATTCTTCATTTTAAATGGAGGCAACGATAGTGCCATAGTAAAAACTGAATGAGAAAATTAATTTAAAAGCCTTGGACTTAGTACATGTTTAATAATGTAAATCACTATTATTATCATCATCACTGTAAAGACAGTTTAATTTTTATTTTGGATATTTTTCTCCAGAGAAATTTTTCTTGAGAAAGAGCTACTTATTGTTTATAAAATAAGGATATGACCATTTCTATAGGGAATCCTTGCTAACATTTGCTTCATGTTATTCTTTAATTTCAGGGTTTTTTAAGAGAGCATTTCCACTTTTTAAATGAATTATTTTGATTTATAAATGTCTTGTTTAGACTACGATGACATTTTCATAAATTTAACACAGGACAAAAATGCTAGTGAGAGGGTCATCAAATTGGATAACAATTTACTAAGAAACATGAATGTCAATACAGCATGAATTATATCTATAAAATAGTGATTTTTCCTCAAACACGGCAAAATTATCCATTCAAATGAATTGTTGCTTTTTCTCAAGCACAGCAAAATTATCCATTCAAATGAATAATAACTGTCATTCATTCAACAAATGCATATCTATGTTCCAGGGACTAGAGATGCAATGATAAACATTACTTAGTCTGTGCCGTCAAGAATTTACAGTTGGAGACTGAAGCATACACAGGCAACTTCAGGAAAGTTCTTTAGGTACAATAATATAGACCAGGCCAGATACCATGAAAAATTTAGGGTGAAAAAAGGGTAAACGTCAAGTCATATCCTGAGAAACTAGCCCGAGTCGCTACACTGCAGCAGAATCATCCAGATACTCTGAAAGAATATTATCTTCCGGCTTTAAGAGAATTGTACCCTATGAGTTGTCTGGACTGGAACAGGACTCTGCAGGCCAATATGGACTAGAGAGCACCAGTTAAATTCTCTGGTATGTGTGTTCCTTATCACTGTACCAAGGTGATTTAAGGTCAGTAGTGAGTATCTATCTTTTATACTCACCCTATTCATAAGTTTCTGGCAAGTACATGGAGGAAAGTCAATCTTTTTCAGGAACAAAGCAGAGACTCATGTTTAAGACCAATTTTAGAATATTCTACAAAAGTCTTTATAGGTATGAAACATTTGACCCCAACTTTTAATTTTATATATATAGTATATTGATATCAAAGTATCAATATATTTGATATTTGGAGAGATCCAGTGTCTTCAATGAATAGTTTTTCTCCTTCAACACACTCTTTTGGAAGCAAATGTGCTACCTTTGTACCAAGAGGCCACACATGCTGATATGCTTATAGTTTTGTCTATTTTCAAAAGGGTTTCTGCTATGTGAAAAAAAAAAAAAAAGAAGCCACAGAACAAAATGAACAAAATAACAAAAATAAGGAAGAAAATCAATAAAGGGAGAAAAGGGGTAGAAAAGATCAAAGGTGAGGGTAGTTCACAAAATATAAACAATGAAGACTATACTTTCAGAAAGAAAGCTGCCCATTTACCTTTTATTTGTCAAAAGGAAAAAGAAAACACTGTTAATCACAATTCCCATCATTTAGATGATGCAGAAAAATCACACCACCATCAAAATCATCACCAGCAGCAGTGCCCAGCATCTTCATAGAAGCCCAGCCATTTGTGGTTCTGAGACCAAAGAAATTTATCTTGCTCTAAGCACAGTTCATCAACTGTGAGGAAACAAAATGTGCTATAAATTGCTTTATTGTGGGTTACCTAACTTTGGAGAAACAGATGGAGATAAAAATAAAAAAGGGATAAATCCAGCATCAGGTGGTAAATTATTTTACTAAGAAGGAATAATCAAGGACTTGCCTATTTCATCGTTGCAGAACTTCCTCTGCCTCTGCTAATGAACACCAACAAAATGAACAGCTTATACCTGCATCTCCTTAATTTACTCCATTCCCTAGCTACAAGGGAGTCTAGAAATGCAATTTTTAGCTGTCCAGTCTCAATTCATAGAAAGGCACAGTAGAAGGAAGTTAGAAGAGATACTGTGTAGACATGTCTTTAATATCTACCTTAGCGATATAGGACCAAATTCTTGTGAGATGTGGATAGTCTTCCAGCAAGGGCTCCCATTCTTGAATAAAAATACAAAGCTTCTTTATACAACTCAACAACAACAACAAAAATAATCCAGTCAAAAAGTGGGCAGAAGAGCTAAAAAGACACTTCTCCAAAGAGGAAATGCAGATGATCAACAGGCATATGAAAAAATGCTCAACATCACTTATAATCAGGAAAGCTCAAATCAAAACCACAATGAGATTATCACCTCACACCAGTAAGAATGGCCCACATTTTAAAAAAACTAACAACAACAAATGCTGGCAAGGATGTAGAGAAAAAGAAACTCTTTACATTGCTGGTGGGAATGCAAACTGGTCCAACCACTATGGAAAGTTGTGTGGAGGACCCTCAAATTACTAAAAATGGATCTACCATATGACCCAGCAGTTCCACTCCTAGGAATCTACCCAAAGGACACAAAAACATTAATTCGAAAGAAAACCTACATTCCTATGTTCTTGCAGCACTATTTACAATAGCCAAGATATGAAAACAACCTAAATGCCCAAAAACAGATGACTGGATCAAGAAAATGTGGTATATATACACAATACTACTCGGCAGTCAAAAATATAAACTTATTCCATTTGCAGCAAAATGAATGGAGCTGGAAGGGATTATGTGCGGTGAAATAAGTCAGAAGGAAAAAGAAAAATATTGGATGGCTTCATTTATAGGAGGAGCATAGGGAAACATACAAGGGATCAGAAAAATACAAAACTAGCGGGCAAACTATAAATGGGAGAGATTCATCAGGGGAGGGGGAGGGAGAGAGATTAAAATGGGAGGGAAGAGCAGAAGAATCTATGGTGACAGTTCATGGGTGTCTTGGTGGTGGTAATTTTATAGGGACAACACCTGAGAGGAGAAATCAAACATTGTACAGAAATGAACAGCGATATAAAAATATATAAATTAAAAAACAAACATATTTGAAAAGAATAAAAAAATACAAAGCTTCTGAAGGAAATCATTCTTCGCCTTTACCCTTCTCTCTGTCTGGAATATAGATGTGATGACTGGGTATGTAGCAGTCATCTGGAGACTATGAGGTGACAAACATGAAAATGAAAGCCAGTAGGGTAAAGATCATAGAAAGGAAAGATAGAAAGCCTGGGTCTACTGGCATCATGGAGGTGTTGCATCAGACCTGAATTACCTACCTTTGACTATTTTTATGAGTGACAAATAAACCTCTATTGTCAAAGCTACCACAATTGAGTTTTTGTTGTTTGTTGCTGAATATATATCTAACACAGAGTCTGTTATAGTAGTCCAGGCTGAGATGGGGGTGGTAGCTATAAAGATAAAGAAAAGTGACCAGACTCAATCTATTTTGGAAGTAGAACCATGACTTGATGATAGGTTCGCTGGAAACAGAGGATGAAAAGAGATGAAAGAAATCAAGTATGGTTTCTAGGTTGTTGGGTAGATATGATTGATGGAAATATATTATGCTTTTATTCAAGTGGTGGGGGAAATTCTTTCTCCCACCACTGCAGAAATAGTTAAGAAAGAGAAAACATCATTGCATTGCTCCTTGGACACATGTTTCCTATTGAGCCTAAAAAAATTGGGTTCAACTCATGTTAGTGTAGAAAAGGGCAGGAAATATCTATCTATTCTGAAAATTGTAGCTAGAACATACAACATACAACAACCTCTCCAAAACCCCAGTGAACTGTAGGTGTAAGAAACCCTCACATTGTTTTATTTTTAACATTTTGTTTATTCTTCACAGGAGTATTTTAGTGTCAACTGGAGGGAACTCCAATTCCCTCCAGATGACACTAAAAACAGAGGTTCTTCCCACATAGCCTCCACTCACCCTGACCCATACCACAATTAGTGGAGATAACTCAACAGTCTCTGTCTGTTGAAGAGAAACAGTACAACCCAAACCCAAAAGAGTAGCAAAAGTATATCTTTTATACCATAATTATGAATAATAATAATTAATTGTAATATAATTGTCACGGTAAACAAATAGTTACATACTTTTGTGATCTCTCCAAGCCTACATTACATAAGAACAAGCACTTTGGAAGCATGAAGTACTTTCATCTGAATAATCTCAGACATTAACTCAAACCCTATAGGAGGCATTTCATTCCAAAATCCTATTGAAACTTGAGCAGTCTGAGTGGTGATTTTTATGGAAATTACTTGTGCTGTCTTCCTCTGAAGCAGCAGGTGTTGTACAGGATGGGAGGAAAGCAGACTGGGGTTTGAACAACAGCACGGGATTGTGCCTCCCAAGGATGACAATTTTGTTTTCTCAAAAACAGTTGGACAATGTCCCTGGGCCCATTACCCAAACCCCTCCCTTCCTCCCAAATATCTATTGCAACAGCACACTGATTTACAGCGTGGAACAATTTGGTCACTGGAGGAGGAAACTTTGAGGGAACATGGTTAGGTGGAATTTTAAGAAATCCAAGTTCAAGTCACTCAAATTGAGACATACATACTTAATATAGTGTGATGGGTGTTTCACAGCACATAAACGGAAACTTATTCAGTCTCAGTTTATGCCAGGAATCTGCCACCTGGGTCCTGGGAAAATGGCCAAATATACAGAAGGAGTCTTTGCTTCTCCCACACAATTCTCTGCCTGTCAGGTACCCAGAACTCTCTACTACAATGTAACTATAGTTATGCATAAACTGATGGAACTTAATATTTGCATTTTAAAAGAAAAGGCTATAGTTGCTCTCTCCACCAATGAATCTATTTTTTTTTATTGTTATTTATGTCTTTTACATTTTGTATTCCCCTTGGGCAGCCCACCACCAATTCACCCGTGATCCATCTCCATGGTCCCCTGTATTCTCCTCTCTTCCATTTTGTGCCCTTATCCTCCCCTCCCCCC
>PVIJ01010081.1:0-62538 GCA_004024925.1 Scalopus aquaticus | reverse complement strand
GCTGCAAATTGCATGTGTTTATCTTCTTTGAATGCTGAATAGTATTCCATTGTGTATATGCACCACATCTTCTTGATCCAATCATCTATTTTTGGACATCTGGGTTGCTTCCATACCTTTGCTATTGTGAACAGTGCCGCAATGAACATACGGGTGCATGTATCCTTTCGATTAGTGTTTTTGTATCCTTTGGGTAAATTCCCAAAAGTGGGATTTCCGGTCAGCATTTAAATGTGTTCACTGCTCCTGCACAGTCCCCTCACTCAAATAAACCCCACTGGAGACTGCCATGACTACGTCCATGGATCAGATGGCACATTGATCTTGTATGCCAACTGTCCATGGGCAGGAAAGACACCATGAAGGACAGCTGGCTTAAAAGAGTGGGAGCATCTGAATCCTAAGAACCAAAAGGACTAAAACAATCTAAAAGAAGCTTTAAATTAAGAATGGCACCTGAAATTATTCAGAGATAAAGGAATATACAAATCATAAGAGGATAACAAGACCCTATGGAAGAAAGAACCAGTTGATTTGCAAAAAATAAAAATAAGTTCTACATATGAAATATCTAGACATTTAGATAGAGAAATGAATGAACAAGCTCAGAGAATTAGTCTATTGGAAGGAAGATAGGAGAAAATCATCTCAAGTATTGCACTGAGCACACAATGTCTGGAAAATAGGAGAGTTTAAAAATTATAGTGGAGGAAAAGTGAAAATGTTCATTATATGTTAACAGGAATTCCAGAAACTTACCATAGAGAAAATGGGAGAAGGATATTTGAAGAAATGGTGATAAAACTTCCAGATGTGACAAGTGATGAAATTCCTAAAATTGAGGGAGCATAATAAGCCCCAATCAGAATAAATTAAGCAAATCTACACAGATACAGTGCCTGAAATCTGCATAACATAAAAAGAGGAAAATTTCAAAAATTACGAGAGGTAAAGGGAAGATTATTTAAAAAGTAATGGCAATTAAACAAACGTACACTGTTCCAAAGCAATTTAACAGTAAACTCAATGTGCCAAGGGAAAATAGAACAGCCAGCCTGGAATTATATACTTCACAGATTCGTAATGAAAGAGTAAGGTTAACTTTCAGATATAACAAAGACGCAGAGATTTTCCCACTCTAAACAGCTTGAAGATTATTTTAGCACACAGGATATTAAATCTAGAAGTTGAATTTAAGATGCCATACAAAGAAAAGAGACTGGAAAACATTTTGGTTCATGTAGATGTGGAATGACTGTAAAAACGATGACAAATGACCAGACTTGAAAGTTCATGACAAGAAGATAAAAGCAAGAGGGAGAGGAAGGAAGCTGGGCACGTTAAGGCCTGGTGCTGTTATGTAACCGGTGGGGCAGCTAAAGTCACTGGCTATATGTGGCACCACTTAAATGGGGCTGCTGGTGAAGGATACATAGTCCCGGGGAAAATGGGAACAAAGTATCACATTTGGGGTGGAGACTAATAAGAAATATAAGGGACTGCAGAAGCAGCCCCTGGCATTCAGTGTTCAGGACTCAACATTTGAGCATTCAGCTTTTGAGATTTCTGTGTTTTCGGATCTTCAGTGATTCCAGGGTCAGCATTTCTGCCCCTACCTTCTTCCAGAAAACTGTTGTGTGCTTCTGAAGACTACGGAGCCTCCAACAGCCAAACTCAGAGAGGAAAAGTTAGAAGGCTTTGCAAGTAGCAGGAAGATAGAAACTGTCCCTCGTTTTGCTGCTGTTACAGCCTGGCAGGGAAGGCCAAGACCTGGAGCCAGGAGCTTCCCTGAGCTGCGTGAATGTGGCCTTTTGTAGGTGGTTCAGCCGCTGCAGCTGCTGTTTTGAGTGCTGCTTGTCTGGTGCTGTGCTGGGGTATCTTGGCAACTCTGGTGAACATCTCCTGTTGTATCTTCTGTTGTCTTCATGAGTTGGATCCTGGCCGATAAGTCTTCAGTGGCAGGAAGATGCCATCTTGGGAGGCTTTGTGTTTAGAACTTGAAAACACTGGACACTGCTTCAGGTGAGGTAAACGACCATTTTTGCCTCAGTAACTCTTTGTTTTTCCCTGGTTTGTTAATGAATACCATTATTGTTGTTCTCTGAACCTGAGTAGCCTTGCAGTTGTGCACACAGGTGAAGAACTCAGACATTGACCGGTAAACTATTTGGGCAGTGTCCTAGGCCAGCGTTAGTGCCCCTTACTGCCCTGTATCAGTTAGAGGACAGTACAGAAATTAATGAGTTTTCATGTTTCTAATGTTGAGTATCTCTTATCATCTAAATTTAACCATTAAAAGAACTAAAATGGAATATATTCCTAGTTAGTAGGAGACTGGGGTGAGAGGATAAAGCTACAGAGAAAATGTGATTGAGGTGATAAAATGCAGATGAGAGAAAAGACCAAGAAAAGCAGGAAAGGCCTTTTGAACCTGCCTTCTCCCCTTTGCACTTGTAGGGCCTCAGCTTCGAGCTTGCCCAGAGCTTGCCCAGTTCTTGATGGCAGCCGACAAGAAAACAGGTCACAAAGTCCCTATTTGGGGCCAGGAACAAGTCTTTATTACAGCAAGAGGAGCTAGACAGGTAGCAATAGTGTTATCTGGCTGGCTGGCCTGGCAGAAGCAGCTGGGCCCAGTGGCTTGGTGGGGCATCTCCTTTTCTATTTTGGTAGCAGCAGGCTCCTTGTGGCCCATTCAAGCCCCTTTGGGATCTCTTGGCCCCCTGGACACTCCCTGGGCCCATTGGCCCTGGCAGCAGCCGCCCAGTACCCCTGGGCTCTGGCTGCAGCAGTGGCCCCCTCCCCAGGAGCCTTATTATCTTTTATACGATTTACAAGCTGGCAGGGGACCAAATTTAAGCCTAGTTTGCAGAACTATGTTTTCCTGCATGTGAACTATACATAAAGGTTATGTATTATTTACTGCATCTCAGGGTTACATGTTATCTACTAGGCCACCTGTCCTGGAAGGTCGCTGGAAAAAAACAGCCTGAGAGAACTGTTTTTCACAGGGCTCTGTAGCTCTGTATTTTGCTTCTTCTGCCTACCTACCCTTGCTTGATAGCAGTGTCAGTGCCTCCTAGAAGCGCCTTTGTTTCTGCTGCAGGCACTGATGTGGGTTCCCAGTGGAACCCTTAAATCACTTCCTTTAAGTGCTTCTGGCGGAGGCTTAGCTAGATGAAGCAACCATGTGTCCTCCATGTCCCTTAATTTGCTATCCCCACTGCAAGGGGGCATGAAAGCTGGAAAGAGCCGACCTAGACTCATCTCCTGAGGGAAGAAAGGGCAACATAATACGAGTGGGGGATGCAAATAAAGACCATTTTCCTGGAGGACCAAAGGTCAGGGTGGAAGGAATTGGGTATTGTTGTGCCCTGTGTAAGGACTCACCAACCCAGAAATGTGAACTACAAGCAATTTAACAGTCCAACCCCCTTAAGTGAGAGCGAGGGGCTTGAAGATTGCAGGCGAGGATAGCTGGAACAGATGTGATCTCAACAGGTGCACATGTGGCCAGCAGACTGTACACTGCACAACCTAAGGATAGGCAGTCATTCACATTGGCTGTGAAGACAATGGCACCCCAAGAGTTGTGAAGTATACAACCTACACATTATTGCTGGCCTTGTTTTAATAGGCTGCACCTTGCCAAAGACTCTCCTTGACCAAATTTTGGTTAGGCGCCTGAGCCCACTTCTCAGGTCTTAGCTTTTGCCTAAAGATGAGCAACTCTCAGCACAAATAACTTTGTCTACCACCACCCCTCCACACAACCCACTAGAGACTTGAATAAACACTAGCATAGTTTGTTAGCACAAGACCTTATTCGTAGGTTGATTATCTCCAATTTCCCTTAAAATATCTGTCTAAAATAAATCCAGTGCTTTCAAAAGAACTTACTGTTTGTTGTCATATTTTTATTGCCATATCCTAACTATAGGCCCTTGGCCCCCTTTTCCTTAAAATTATTCACTTCAGAAAACTTGGAATTATAAATCCTTTCTCTTTCCCTCCGAGATGTAAATTTTCTGCTACAAAAAAAAAATATCCCCTCAAGGACTCAGAGCCATCTCTTTTAAATGCAGTGTCCTGCAACCATCCCAGACCAGGTAGGTTCAAGCAGACTCGTTTTTTCATTAGCTGTTCTCATGACATCCTTCACTGTACTCCACCGCTCTCCACCACTCTCACCACACGGTCCTATGCTTCTGCGCTCTGTTCTCTGCCGCTGCCCCTGTGATGCCGCCCTCATACGTGCAGTCTCTCCAGGCCCAGGCGTGCCCACTCACGCATGCGCACACCCTGCTCCAGCTGCTGCCATCAGGCACGCATGCAGGACTGTAGGTGTCCATCATTAAATCTAATGGCGGTAGGGCTGAAAATCCTGATGCCTCTTTCATTTACCCTACATGCAGACCTCCAGTTCCTATGGGAGGGTTAGATCCTAACTGCAGTGGATACTTTCTACTTATTTGCAAAATTAACTTTTAGTGCCAGCAAGGCACAGGGCAGGTTCTTTATGATCTGAGCAGATGGGTAAAAGAGGAGGCCTGGGGCCTCCCCGGTGGCACAGCGGTTGAGCGCTGCGCTGTGGAGCTGTCCACGGCGGCGACGCGAGTTCGACGCCCGGCCGGGGAGAATCCCACATGGTGCGGCAGACCTCTCCTGCCTCACCCGCTGCTCCCCTCAGCAGTGTACTTCTGATCTGCCTGTTCTGCTACCCGCTCTGTCTCTGGTGAACCCTCTTGCCGCCCCACGCCTCTGGCCTGTACCCCACCTTGTATGTATAAATAAAAAATAAATCTTCAAAAAAAAAAAAGAGGAGGCCTGGAGCCCTTGGTGGCTTCTGCAGCTTTTTAATGATTTTTGTAGCGAGGCAACCAGGTACAGGACAGGGAGGGAGGCCGGAGGCTGCAGGCCTCCCAGCCCCCAGCGAATCTTCATTCTTTCTGGGCTCTCTGGTGTTCTCCAGGTCTCTTCTGCTATACCCCACCACACAGTCCTCTGCCACCACGCTCTGTTCTCTGCCACTGCTCCTGCTGCTGCTGCCTCTGTGATGCCACCCCTATATGCCCAGGCTCTCCAGGCCGAGGTGTGTCACTCACGCACGCCCACACCCCACTTCAGGAGCCCACCATCAGGCATGTTTGCAGGGCTTCATGGGTCTATCATTGATACTAATGGTGGTAGGCTGGAAAATCCTGATCATTCTTTAATTTATTTACCCTACATACCTCCTCTTATAAATAAATGAGGAAATTGTTTCTCCTCCAGATAAGCACCCATTAACAAACCACAAGGCCGATCAACATTCTTTAACACCTTTCAGCATACTCCAGTGTTTCAAAGGCCTCCTATCTCTTATTTTGGCAGAACTGAGCTCAGATTACTCTGAGATCTCTCCTTTACTGCATGAGTAGTGAATAGAGTCCGTCTTACTACTTTCTACTAGTGGCCAGCTTTGTCTTTCTTTGATAACCCCAACTGGGTCAAAGCTTTTTCTTAAACATAATTTTTCAAGAGCCTCAAAATCTACTCATATCTTGAACTAAGTAATCTAAGTCATGGAAATAAATGGAAAGAAGTATCTATGCTTAATTATTGCTACTAAGAGAAAAAGTATACAAATGAATATTTAACATTAGAATGTAAAAGAAAATATTTTAACATCCAAATACATTTAAAGAACTAATAAAATTATGGTGCAAGTCAAGTGCATTAATTTATGACTCTAGGACAGAAATATATGTCTATACATAAATCATCAGAGGCAAATTCTCCAAGATTCTCTAGCCTAGAGTAGTGGCAACTAGCACAGAGCAGGCGGAGCAGGCCTCACAGCCCCCAGCAGGATCTTTATTCTTTGTCTTTGGGCTCTCTCAGAGTCCTCTCTGGGTCCTCCTGTTACTGGAACCAAGCTGCCTTAGCAGCTTGGGTCCCTGCAGGAGCGGTGGGGCCTCTTATCCCGCTGCTCCAGAGTCAGTTATAGCAGTTGCTCCTGCCCAGTAACTGCCGTTTTTGTATGGACCAATCAGGTGCTAGGAGCTGATGGGTCGGTCCAATCAGCTCCAAGATTGAACAAGGTCCAATAAGACTTATGGATGGTACTCTGGGAGAGGATATAAGCCAGGACTGGAGGGACCGGAAAAAAAAAGTCACGGAAGAAAAAGATGGAAGGAAAAAGATTGGACCGAAGAAGAAAAAAAGGAGGAAAAGATTGAACCGAACATGAGAAGACACGACACGACCAGCCCCCAGGAGAAGAAAGACGACGGTTCCAGACTCCGGAGAGAGAAGAGAGAAGTCAGTTCCTGGCCTCTGAGAAGAGAAGAAAGAAGAAAAGCAGCACCAGCAGCCGCCCTCCGAGGAGGAAGAGAAGCCGAAGGACTCTGCGGGGACGGGGCCTCGGTGCTGTCTCTGACGTAGCCTGAGAGGAGCCCCAGAGGCCTGCGCCTGGTGTCTCAGAGGCCTGTTTGTTGGCCTAACCCAGCGCCTCCCAAGGAGCTGCCGTCCCCGCTGCGTTCTGGGTGAGGCGGCCGCCACCTGAGGCTGCAGCGAGCTCTCTGTTTCCCCCGTTTGTACAATAAACCCCATGTTTGCTGTTGTTGTTCCTGTAGCCTGAAGTCTCCTGCAATTGTGAGCGCGGGTGAGAACCCACAGGCAGTGCCCTGTCCTCTCATCAGGCACTGTCCTTTGTTGTATTTGGCCTTTTGGGGCTTTTTGGTGGCTCTTGCCACAGAGCCTGGGCATTTGAGGCCCGTTCTGCCCGAGTTCACTCCTCTCTTAGCTATTCTCCGATGTCCTCTGCTGCACCTGTCCTCTTGTGACACCACCCTTCTATGCTCAGCCTCCAGGCTCAGGTGTGCCCACTGACGCACGCCCACACCACACTCCAGGTGGCCACCATCAGGCATGTGTGCCCTGAGCCCACGATCCCAAGCGCCTCCTGCAAGAGCACAATCAAGGCTGTAGGTGACAGCCACAGAGGATGTGTGGAAGTCTGAACAACCATCATTTACCCTACACTGAGTATCTAAAAAAACTGTTGTATTTCTTTGGAAACTTTGTGCAGAAAAAAAAACTCAGTAAGTGCGACTGAAGAAAATGGTAACCCTCAACAATTTTGTACCCTGAGTCACTGTTGTGCTAGCCTGGCACTAGGGCAGGTTCCCCATTACCCATTCAGGCAGATGGCTAAAGGACAAGTCCTGGAGCCTGTGTTGGCTCTTGCAGGCTTTTAATTATCTTTCTGTAGTGAGGCAACCAGGTACAGGGCAGGTGGAGGGGGTCGCTGGCAAATCTTCACTTTTTGGGCTCTCCGGAGTTGTCTCGTGGCCTCTGCTACTGTTGCCTCTGCCTCCGCCACCTCTCTGTCGCACTCTCGCACTGCCATGCTCTCTCTGGCTTCCGTGATGCCACCCTTACATAGCCTTGGCCTCTAGGCCCAGGTGCGCCCACTCACGCGCGCACACGCCCCCACAGGCACACGGGCGAGACCGCACGTGTCCATCATCAAATCTAATGGCGGTAGGGCGGAAAATCCTGATGCCTCCTTCATTTACCCTACAGTCACAAATCCACCTTGGGAAATATAAAAATGACAATGCTGGCTGATCCTATTTGTTTTATAATACAAAATGACCCCTACACACAGATTCAGCTTCCAGGTGTCCTCCGTCCAGTGTGTAAACACCACACCACACGCTTTGCTTTGCTCTAGATATTCTCAAAGTCCCTCTTCATCATGTATCACTTTTATATACTCCTGGACTTCCAGGCCCTCACCTATCACCTCCATAAGAAAGTCTCAGAACTCTATTTCTAGTTTCCAAAACCCCCTTCAACATTTGGGGCTGTCTTTTCCAAGTGGCTAGTTCTGTCCAATAACTAATTATACTATTATTCTGCACAGCTTGCAGGAGGAACTCAGAAAGGTGGGGCAAGGGAGGTCTGACACAAATTAACATTAGGGCCAATGTGTGATGGTTTTGAGCTCAGTCTAGAGTAAATTCTTCAATATGGGTTTCCCACATCGCCAACTTCACAATTGCACTCTTCCCTTTTCCAAAAATTCAGCTAGAGCTCTTCCTCACTGTGAATTCTGACTCAAGTATAAAAAACTATGTTATAAAAAAAACTTTCTAAAAAAAAGCACAGAGTTAATGTGAACATCTCCTTCATGAAACTTCCTTCAACCAAGGCACTTTGGTTAGGCTTCCTGTCCTCCTGGTTTTATAAGTATTTTTGTTAATGGGAAAGCCTGTGAGTAGAGTTAGAAACATGGCACATTTCTGCGCTCAACAAGACACACTGCCGAACAAAGACAAAGGTGGTAAAACTGTAAAGACCCTGTCTCTTCTATTTCCCAAGTGATGTCAAATCATGCATGCCCCCTGCGGGAGACACCCATAGTAGCAAAGCTAAGCGCCTAGTACAAAATATACGTGGCATAAGAGTCTTAATTAAACAGTCAAGAGTTGTGTAGCAAAGTGCTATGCCTTTCTGTATAATTACCATAGGAGAATTCAGAAGTGCAATGGCTGTCTTAACATTTATTAGCATACACTGTTTGACTCTAAAAAAAAAAAATAGGAAGATAGGATTTTCTAACAGACATTTAAGTCTAATTTAGCTAATTAATTTGTAAGCTTGGTTAAAAGTGACCATTTTACCAAGTTAATTTCATAAATGAGCTAAAATTGGCAATGCAAAAATTTTTGACAAAAACATTAAAAATGTGTACAATTGAAATACACTGTATCATATAGACAATGGTGTATTCAGTTAACAATACTTTGATCTTACTTTATCTAGCTATATAGATCGACTTATAGAAGGTGCCTCTAAGTGAAAGAGTAACAGGTATAATTGTCATTTAGGAAAGTTTTTTATGGTAGGCATTACTGTAGGGTAAATGAAAGCGGCGTCAGGATTTTCCACTCTACCACCATTAGAGTTAATGATGGACCTCTGCGGTCTTGCACGTGTGTCTTGCACTTGTGGGGGCGTGTGCATGCATGAGTGGGCACCCCTGGGCCTGGAGAGACACTCCATAAGGGCGGTGTCATAGCAGTGAAAGGAGCTTGATAGAAGTAGCAGCGGCAGAAGGAGCAGCAGCAGCTGCACAGCAGCAGAGAGCCCAGAGAAAGTGAAGGTTTGCCAGGGGCTGGGAGGCCTGCCAGCATCCTGGCTGCCACCACCTTACCTGCCCTGTGCCTAGTTGCCTCACTGCGGAAAGACCATTAAAGGCCTAAAAAGCCATCGAGGGCTCCAGGACTCATCCTTACCCATCTGTATGAGTCACAGACTTACTGCCTGGTGCCAGTATGGCACAAAAATTACAGAGAAAATGAATATCTAATAACTAGATTAACCAAGTCCTTTTTGAAAGTCAGTTGGTATCTCTTATTTTCAAAAATAAATTGGAGGAGAATCTAATCAAGTTGTCAGTGACAGAACCTTATATTTAACTTTTGTTATTTTTAGTATGGATACTAGAAGGAGTCCAAAAATACTGAGTAACACTGAATGATTTCTTCTCAATTACATTCACATATCACGATTTATAACTATGTTCCCCAAACTAAACAGAATTAAAGCTGAAAACAGTCTTTCTTATTTTCAACTATATTTTTTTTGATGTACAGAAGTGATTGTAAAAACTATCTCATTCTGGGCCTACCTGGTGGCACAATGGGTTAAGTCACAGCACTATGAAGCTATTCAGAGCCCTGCAGCATGAGTTCCATACCCCGCCAGGGAACTTTCACATAGCATAGCAGACCTATCCTGTCTTGCCTGCTGCTCCCCTCAGCAGTGTACTTCAGTCGATCTGCCTGTTCTGCTCCCCACTCTGTCTCTGGTGAATCCTCTCACCCGGTCCCCACACCTCTGGCCTACACCCCAGCTTGTATGCTGTAGTGGCAGGGAAGACATCAGGAGCACAGGTTTGCTATGGAGTTGTGCAGATGGGTCTAAAGGGAAGGAGGAGTTCTGGAGCCCTAGGTGGTTTTTTAATGGTCTTTTGTAGGAAGTCAACCATGTACAGGGCAGGCAATAGGGCCAGGGGCCCGGGAGGCTGGCAGGCCTCCCAGCCCCCCAGCAAATCTTCACTAGGGCCCTCTGGCAGCATCTCGTGGCCTCTGCTGCACCCCAAACGGAAGGTCCTCTGCTTCTCTGTCTCTGCTGCTTCTGCTGCTGCTGCTTCCTCTGCTCATAAGCCCAGTCTCTGGCCCGGGTGCGCCCACTCACACAGGCCCACACCCTGTTCCACGTGCCCGCCGTCAGGCATGCGCATAGGCCTGCAGAGGTCCATCATTGGGGGGAGGGCGGAAAAACCTGATAATTTTCCCGTTTACCCTACATATGCATAAATAAATAAATCTTAAAAAAAAAACCCTAATTCTAGAAGTGCTATTAATCTATGGGAAATAGTCATTCATGGAAAAAATGTTTCTTCCTACTCAGAAAGAGATATTGTTCTAATAAAATTTTATATTGATCCTGGTAAAGATTTATAACATATTCATGTTGTGATCTACTGCATTTCATTCATAACTGTAGCAAAATATAAATGCAGATATTTTACACATATAGAAAAACTATATGTTCACAGGAATTTAAAAACATGAATTCCTATTCATGTAAATATTTTTATTGCAGTAAAGTATAACAAGGTGATCAATAAGACTGTCCTACATAAATATGTATTATAGGAGGATAAAATTAAATGAAATAGAGAAACAGGGCAGACCACAGGGTGTCAAGTCCTGCTGCGGTCGCTAAATGAAACGGGCGGATGAGGGTGTCCAGTCCCTGCGTGGTCACCAAACTGAAAGTGGGGCAGATGGGGCACAACTGCCCAGGCTCTGAGGGAAGAGCCACCAAAAAGTCCCAAAAGGTCAAAAGGCCAAAAACAAAGGACAGCGCCTGATGAGTGGACAGGCCACTGGCTGTGGGTTCTCACCTGCGTGAACAATCGCAAGAGACTTCAGGCTACAGGAACAACAACAAACATGGGGTTTATCTTACAAACAGCTCACTGCATCCTCAAGTGGCGGCCACCTCACCCAGAACGCATCGGGGATGGCAGCTCCTTGGGAGGTGCTGGGTTAGACCAACAAACAGCTCTTCGAGACACCAGGCGCAGGCCTCTGGGGCTCCTTTCAGGCTATGTCAGAGACAGGACCAGAGGCCCAGTCTCTGCAGAGTCCTTTGGCTTCTCTTCCTCCTCGGAGGGCGGCTGCTGGTGCTGCTTTTCTTCTTTCTTCCTCAGAGGTGAGGAATGGACTTCTTTCTTCTCTCTTTGGAGTCTGGAACCACCGTCTTTCTTCTCCTGGGGGCTGGTGTCATCGTCTTCTGCTGTTCTTCTCTTCAGGGGCCTTCTTCTCTCTCTGAGGCTGGCTTCCGCTCTCTTTTTCTCCTTTATCCCCCTTCTCATTTCCCGTCTTTCCCCCCCTCCTTTTACTGGCTTATATCCTCGTTCAGGATATCATCCACAAGTCTGATTGGACCATTTTTCAATCCTGGAGCTGATTGGACCTACCCATCAGCTCCTAGCACCTGATTGGTCCATTCAAAAGGGCAGTTACTGGGCAGGAGCAACCGCCACAGCTGCTCTTGGAGCAGTGGGGTAAAAGGCACCACCACTCCTGCCAGCTCCCACTGCTAAGGTTCCAGTAACAATAGGTGAAAAGGAAATATGAGTCGCAGAGAGAAAATTGTAATGCAAATGTCCACCTGTTAAGAAAAATCAATCAATTATATAAATTGATGAAGCTGGCAATCAAAGGAGCTGGCCCCATGCAAAGGAAACAATCAACTATTAAAAAGCCTATGTAGACCCTAGATCATTAATAAAATAATTACTTTAGAAATAATAAAACACATTTGGATTAAGATAAAATAAGGGAAGATTAGAGGCCCATTCAGCTAGCAGGACTGAAACACCTGTATAAATACCCAAAATTTTTAAATGCCAAAATATTGAAATCCCATAAAATATCAACATTAAAAGACAAAGAGGAATATCTCCTAATTTACTGGAATATTGAGGAGGAAGGAAAAATGGCACCCATCTGTCATTAGGAAAATTTCTAGCAACTACGTACTGAAGGTACCAATCTAGGAGTCATGTAACATTCCAGGCTCAGTCGGGTCATAGTTGATTAGGGCAAATGGAGAAAGAGTCTTGGAGCCTTTGGTATATCTGACAAACGTTTAATGCGGAAACAGAACCAGAAACACAAGCAGACCAGCAGGGAGGGAGGAAGGGAGGGAGGCAGGCAGCAACTGACCCTCTAAGACCTCCCATGATGTGTTTCATGATCTCTCCCCTGACCCCTCTCTCCTCTGTGTAGCATCTGTACTTATAGGAATGCATGCCCTGTGTGCACCTGTTTCTTGGCCCAGGTGTTCATAACCATAGGTGTGCATGCCCCATGCTCATGCTTCTAAGTGCTTTCTTACAATAACACTGTATCATGTGTGAACAATGAAACCTAGGAGGAAAACAAAGCCGCAGGTGGTGGCAGTAAAGGCCACCACCTCTACTGAAGTGAAAAAGAGCTTGAGTTACTCCACTTTCTTTCTAGGGAACAACATATCCCCTTGTAGGCTTTGTCCTCTGAAGCAGCAAGGAGCTCTGCTCCACCAGCTTAGACACTAGTCTTCAAGTCACCCAGCAAAGCAGCAGCCCAGAGTCTGCTCACTGGAGGGCCTTTCAAGGTGGGAATGATTTGAGATCACCTGCTGATCACCTGGTAGCCACATGCATCCCGTACTGTGCAACCTTCTCACATAAAATGTATGCTACTTTGTTCTAATAAAAGAGTCCAAAGTTAGGGGCCTCCCTGGTGGCCCAACAGGTTAAGCGCAGCACTGTGGAGCTGTCAGGGGCTGCGCCCGCACGAGTTCGATCCCCTCCCCCCAGAATCCTACATGGCGTGGCAGACCTCTCCTGCCTCGCCCACTGGCTCCCCTCAGCAGTGTATTTTGGTCCATCTGCCTATTCTGCTCCCCACTCTGTCTCTAGAGAACCCTCTCACCGCCTCACACCTCTGGCCTGCACCCCAGCTTGTATGCAAAAATAAAAACAAATCTTTAAAAAAAAGAGCCCCAATTTCTATAAGAGTCCCAAGTTAATTTCTCCCGATAAGCCTGAAGCGCTCATAATTATCACCATGCCACTAGCATTTCTTTCTTTTTCTTCAAAAATGAATGAAATTAACAAAAGAATAGTTATCAGTTGTTGTTAAGTCATTTTTATGATTTGGGTGTTGCTCAACCTAGAAAATAAATTGTACCTGTTGCAACAAGTGAAGGGAATACAGTGATTATCAAACTCCTATGGAAAAAAATCTTTCCCTCATTAACTAAATAAGCTTGAGTTCTCACTTAATGCCTTCTTCAGGAAAACTTCCTCATTGAACCTACCTCACAGGAGGCAGCCAAGCTGGATGTTGGTTATCACAACCCACTTTTTTGGCTCAAAGAAGGTAATGAGAGGATAAGACATCTTATCTCCTCCGATCAAAGCATTTTCTTGGTGTTACCCACAACCTTGGTTGATGTATGGTATTTGAAATGGGGAGAAAGTAATTAAGGAAAAAAAACATCATATCTGAATTTGGTAAGGCTGTATCGAAATGAGGAAAACCCAGGAGACACAACACTGAGGTTTATACTGTTTCATGCACTGAATAGATCAGAGAAGGTAGAAAACCTCATATTCGGCCAGCATTTATCACACAAGATTAAATGCTCACTAAATACAGGAATTATACTATGTCCTCAGATACCTTTCTAACTTAATAATTTTCATATTACAGGAGTATATAAATTGCAACTACCCTAATGAAATGTGATTTTTCAACATGTATTTCTAGAGGCTTAAAAACATTAAGATTCTTTCAACCATTTCCTACACTATTATTTGTGAATAATGTGAAAGAGAAAAAGCTCTGTAAGTAAAACTATTCATGCTGTGTAACATATATTACAGAAAGCCAAAACATGCAATAAGAATCCTCAATGATGCACCATTTATTAAAGTAGCAACAACAACTGGCTAAACCATCAAAATGTATTTTTCACATTGTGTTTTTCCATCATTCTTCCTGTCCTACTGCATAATGTGAATGTACCACATCATTTGAGAATATTAAACTAGTCCAAAGAAGATGAGACAAGCAAGTAAAACGGATGTAGCACATAAGCCATGCAAGGCATGGTGAGTTATGTAAGATGGTGAGTTAGCAAGTGACTTGTGAGCCAAGGAGAAGCACATGGTATGTGTTAATGTGAGTTAACAGCTGGTTACCATTGACGTTGACAACCCATTGCTAATACCCACTGTGTCCCCACTCTGACTCCACGTCAGCTTTGTCTGAGAAGTATAATTAGAAACCAAAACTATTTAGTGGCAAATTGGCAAACTACAGCCACATGCTCACCATCCCCTCCCCCCCAAGTTTCTCTGAAAGAGCAGGGGTGTGGCAGTGACACCAGGCACCTTCAATCTTCCCCTCAACCTAACTCTGGTTGTCAAGTGAGAAGGATGCTGTGACAGAGAAACTGCACACATCAACTTTAATCACCTAGAATTCAAGTAGGGCGGTCTATCTTCTGCTATCCTCCCCCAAGCATGTTAATTTAAACTTATTTCATAAGCCACAGGATTCATCTTAGTCTGATCTGTGAATTTTTCTGTTTTGTGACTTCAGGCTAGCTTACCAGATATGTACTTTCATTGAGCTCCTTCTCTACATTGCATATGAAAGGGAAACATTCTCTAATCCAGTCTCAAGAATGATATTGAGAGATTCAGGTTGGTTATTTGATATGAACTAACACAGTGAATGAATTAGCAATCAGAAATCGAGACTAGACTTAAATCAGGAATGAGCGATAGTTTATGTGGAATACTCTTTTAAAAACTTGGATGAATTTTCAAAGTAAAAGAGGAACTTGGAATGTGGAGGGCAGAGCATGGTGTGAAGAGGATTTGTCTGCACTTGGGTTTGTTTGTAAACTCTGAGACTGCTCCACTTGGGTGGCCGACAAAGGGACAATTTCGCACCCATAGCTCTCTGGTTTTTCCTTAGATGGAGTCTAGATGATGAGGACTGAAATTATTCTTGCTGCAATATATCACTGATCAATTGAATATTTTATGTGAAATAATTCTCAATCCTCATACCAATGTATTTCACTGTCGTTATCCTTTTGAAAATCCCTCAAGCTTATCAGAATTTAGTAGTACAGTGAAGAAATACATTATCCCACTCCTTTCCTACTGGGCTATATGTATATCCTCAGCTATGACCAAGGATATGTGAAGGGAATGTCAAAAGTGCAGAGCATTCACTTGTGTGCAATGGACTCAGCAAGTCTTCCCCTCTCTCCAGATCAACTCTGAAGTACTGAGTATGTACTACAGTTAGTAATACTCTCTGTACTAGAAGACAAAACAATACACAAAAAACTTTAAAGTTCAAGATATATTGTAGGTCTGCTATTATATTCTGTGTAAAAGGCACCAGGACTGATCAATGCGGTAAACCTGACTGATATTTTGTGAGAAGCATTCTCTTAAAGCCTGATTAATTGCTGAAAGAGCCTTGCTAAATCCATTGGTAACCATGTATTCCACGTAACATGATAGGAACCTTCTTCCCCAGTGACTGGTCAATGGGAAAAGTTCTTTAAGCAGGGAATCACAAAAACAAACAAACAAATAAACACCAGAAATGTTTGACCACAAACATCTATTTTTCCTATTGGGTCAAAGTCTTTGAATATTTCTCCTGAGGGTGTGCGCACAATCTTTATGACACAGCATGTTCGCTAACGCCACTTTCATGATCTCCAGATATAACTTCTATAAAGTGGAGCAGGACCTTAGAATATTTAAGACATAAACAAAGGAACCTAAAAGTAATATCCTGAACTGTAATGATTTTCCAATAACCTTTTGTGACTGTCTCAAATTTTGCTATTTACAGGGTGATCTGTGAGCTGGTAATAACACCATCTCCTGGAAGCTGATCAGAAATGCAGAACCTCAGGTACCACCCAGACATGCTGAATCAGAATATGCCTTCTCACAACAACTCTGAGTGGTTCGGACGCACATTAACATTTGAGTAGCACAGATCTAGCCTGTACCTTCCACATAGTGATTTTTAGAGATGTACTCACTTCTTTAAGTCCTCATATTTTATAGAATTACAGACTATTTAACCAAAGTCATTTAATTAAAAAATAAATAAAGCTGACATAAACAAGTTTGGGGAAACACACACCTGACTCTTTGGGAGCATCCACCTGGACTAGTAAGAATCAAAGTGAATGAGTGTCAAGAGCTGAATGTTCATCATGTTGTGAGCACCCCTCAGGACGTTTCACATAGAAAAGAGATAACTTATATTAATCCAATGAAAAGTTTAAATGTAGCCTATTGAAAAGCACCAGTATTGCCATCAGAATAAATATCCACTGACAACTTTTTGCGAATTGTTTTTAACCCTAATGACTACAACATCTAGGAGAATGTTGGGTATTGCTTTGGGTAATGTGTTGCCAAATATCTCGGTTCTTTTGTGCCTGCTTCTAATATTTGTTTGTACATATGGACAAATTCAGTCTGAGAGTTGATTTTTTCTCATAACTTTCTCATAACTCTCTTGGGTGGCTATGCCTCCTATTGCATATTATATTATATTTATTATATGTTATTATACTATACTATACTATACTATACTATACTATACTATACTGTATATAACTCCTATTCACTTCCTAACACCTGCTGAGAGGTTACCCATAATTATCAAAACACCTAACAATTACCAATTGGCCATTCTGTCAGTTTGCATCAGCTAAAATATAAAATAGTAAAAAGTTTCAAGTCGGTAAGATAGACTAGTAGAGACAAGCAAAGAATGATTTAAGGAGTTAGAATTAAATTTAATTATTGAAAGATTATCATAGTTAAATCAGAAAAACAAATTATAATACAAATGAAAATCCAAAATGAAATCAACAAATGTTTCAAACAACATTAAGAATATATGTAATAAAAATCACACAAGAAGATTTTAGAATGAATAAGTGTCTGTAAGTACAAAATTCAGATAATGTAATTAACTATTTAAAAAGTAAAAGAAAGTCCTAAAATTTGAAAGTATAAATTAGAATAACAAAATGACTTAAAGTTTCTAAAACTATGGTATGTGGTGGATCAAAATATGTCCACAAAATCTTTAACTGTGCCTTCAAAAGGTAGGGTCTAATTTCCCTATAATTGAGTGACATAGTGACTCACTTCTACTGACTGAAATCAAGCCAAAGTGATGGTGCATGACCTGCAACCATGTTATGAAGGCCTGCATGTCCTCCTCTTGCTCTGTCATGGGCTGTGTGCTCTGGTAGACACTCAAGGGACCCCTGCATAGAGCCTGCTTAACAAGGGAAACACGCACACAAGATGAGGTCTTAGCAGCAGATCCCTCAGGACAAGCCAGGCCTTCAGGCAATGTAGTTTTGACTGTCATCTTGAGTGCAATCTCATGAGAGACAGAGCCAGAACCTTGCACCTCTCCACTCTTAAGACACCTGAATTTCAGAAACTGCATAAGAAACTAAGAATTTATTATTTTTAAGTTTCTGAGTTTTAGTAAATTAGTAAAGTAGAAATAGACAATGAATACAAAATGCTAGAACTATTTTTAAGACAAACAAAGACATCATCTGTAAAGGTTATAAAATCAAGTAAGGTGTGTTTTAATGAGGCCCACTCTTTGAGATAGAGGGGATCTCAAAGCACATGTTATTCCCAGAGAAGTTCTCTGAGAATGATCTTACCTTTGATCTTGGGGCAAGTGACCCAGGGCAACCATCCCTTATACAGGACCTATCAATTACAGCGGGCCCACCTGCTCATAAAAAAATCTAAGAACTATTAAGTACATAACTCTGTATGCTGGAATCAGCTCATATTTGCTCTTGAGACTGTTAAATTTTCAGGAATTTTGCACGCCAGTTATTAAATAAAACCATAAAATCCTTGTTAAAAGCTAAATTATATAAATTTAAAGCAATTAAGTTTTTAAAAGGCAAAAATATTCAAGACTGGGTATACGATTTTACTTCATCTTGCTATTACATGTGCTTTTTTAAACTTCATTTTGCTATTATCTGTGATGAGGTGGTGTATGTGCACTGAATGTACATGGAGTAAATACCACAGAATGGTTTGTTACTGTGCATCTTTCCTCTTTTTTTTTTTTAATTTATTTTTGGGTAGAAAAACTGGAGTGTAAGTCAGAGGTGTGGGGATGAGAGGATTCACCAGAGACAGAGTGGGGAGCCGAACAGGCAGACAGACTAAAATACACTGCTGAGGGGCGCAGCAGATGAGACAGGCAAGGTCTGCTGTGCCATGTGGGAAGCTCCCTGGCTGGGGATCGAACTCAGGCCATAGTGGTGATAGCACTGAGACTTAACCCCTGCGCCACCAGTGAGGCCCTCCGTACAAGTCTTGTTACAGAAATTGGAAGAGCGGTTTCTTAAGGCAAAGGTTTGAGAGATGAGTGTTGTGACCACATGGTAAGCTAAGCAGCAAGGCCAAATGCACATGCCAGGTGAGCACGGGCACAGCTAGACCACACCTTCTACCTTCTAACCCTAACTCCCACAGTCCAGCACCTGCCACCCACCTTCACAGGGCCTGAACCTAGTGGACATTTGACAAATATATTCTGAAAACCTGCACTCAAAGACATGATGAGAGCTGTTGTCTCACTTTACATCTGTCTATAAATGACAAGAGTCTTATAGGTGCGCCACAGGCATGCTTGTGGGTGCCCCTTGGAAGTTACAGCCAAAAGTGCACTAAAGTCATTGAAAATATACCAGAAAAGAAGAAGAAGAAGGAGAAGAAGAAGATACTCCAAGTAGATAATTTTAACTCAAAATCAGTAGGTTCTTTGGATAATCTCTAACCATCAGAGGGGACAGGAACTGGCAGTGCCGGCCCCACGGTGCAGTGACCATGAAGCTCTGTCTCAATTACAAGTAGATCCGCATTACCTGCAGGCTCAAACCCACGCACACAACCTGTACTGTAGGCCTTTAGTCGCTGCAAGGTACATCCTAAATAAACATTAACATTAAGGCAAATGTAACAATTGTGGTGATGTTTAAGAGCCGATAAACTTCCATTTGGTGAGTTTGGAGTCCCCCTAATGATTTGGGAATTAGAGGACCAGAGTGTCAACCTTAGGTCGCTGGCTACTTTTATATAGGTATATAAATTTCCTGGCTAAAAAGAAATTTTACTCATTTCATCAATGGGAAATTATTTCTAAAATCCTTTTAAACTAATTGATTAATATAGTAATTAATGAATGAATTAATAGGACGGATATGGATGATGTAAGTAAAGCTCTGCCATACCAGGCTAGCTCCTTTGCTCAATCACAAGGGGTTGGGAAATGTGGGTGTTAACTAAGCTCACTCAGTGTAACTAAGGTATTCATAGCCTATGCTGCAGTTTTTAATAAAGATCACATACACTATCAACTATATGAATATATACTTTTTTGCATTCATCTGTTCTTAAGACCGTAAGTATAATTTTTGCATTTGTGCACACACACACATAAACACACACATACTCACACATCTATATAATCTCTCAGCCAAAAAAATAAAAAAAAATAAAAATCTTCCAAGCAACAGCTGTTCTTCATTTCTTAAAATTTTTTCTTACAGATTTATTTATTTATGCATACAGGGACTGGGGTGTATGCCAGAGGTGGGGGGTGGTGAGAGGATTCACCAGAGACAGAGTGGGGAGTAGAACAGGCAGATAGACTGAAATACACTGCTGAGGGGAGCAGCGGGCAAGACAGAAGCGGTCTGCTGGGCCATGTGGGTTAGCTCCCCGGCCGGGGATTGAACTCATGCCGCAGTGGCTGGTGATACCTTGGTAGTGCTGAGACTTAACCCCTTGAGCCACCAGGGAGCCCTGGTCTTCATTTTAATGAGTGAATATAAGCACATTAAAGGGTTCAGATATCAATAAGATATTTTAATATCACACCTAGACTATTAAGCGCAAGGAATTTCTATTGTTGCACAGAACCATTCAAACCAAAGTTGGCATGACTGTCATACCTGAAGTTCTAAGGCTTGGGAGTAAGAACATTACATTACTATCTCCTTTCTTTTCAGGGCAGTAGAGTTTAGCTTCATCTTTGATGCTGTATAAAGAACATAGCTCAGTTCAACCTGGACTCCTTGGACCCCTTTGGTGGAGCTGTTAGTCACTCTGTTTAGTAACCTAGGACAGATATTTCCCATTTCTTATTTCCTGTGAAAAGCAAAAATCTCTTTTGATTGTCAACAGTTTTGATAGTTTCTCACTTTTGGAGAAAATCAGAATTATTCCAAAGAAAATGCTTTCTCTTTACTTGGTGATATTTGTACAGTGCCACAGTTACTTCCAAGAAAGTGATTATTATTCTCCAAGACTTTATCCTCTAGACAATATCATGTTCAAGATTTCATTAATTTAAATTAGGTATTATTCTCCATAAGGAAGATATTTTCAGCAAGAGTTCTGAAAATGCTGTTTTTACAATTGAGTTTTTCATTTCACCAAGCCCTCACTAATTTAAAGAATGTACAATGAAAAGGCCTTTGTAACAATTAAAAGTCAGAATAGTCCAGGGCTGGGGACATCAGAGCCACAGTATCCAAAGCATGAACTCTTCTGGGCTGCACAACCTCTAATTGTGGGACATTAGGCACATTTTTCATTTTCCTCTTTAAGTCTTCATATCTTCACCTTGAAATTCGGGTTATGAGAGATAATGTAAAACCAAAGGATTATTGTGAGGGTTAGATGAGATTAATTCAATAAATTCTTTTTTTTTTTAAAGATTTATTTTTTATTTATACATACAAGCTGGGGTACAGGCCAGAGGCATGGGGCGGCGAGAGGGTTCACCAGAGCCAGAGCGGGGAGCAGAACAGGCAGATCAGAAATACACTGCTGAGGGGAGCAACGGGCGAAGCAGGGGAGGTCTGCCGCACCATGTGGGATTCTCCCCTGCCGGGCGTCGAACTCGCGTCGCCGCTGCTGACAGCTCCACAGCGCAGCACTCAACCGCTGCGCCACCGGGGAGGCCCTAATTCAATAAATTCTTAAGCAATGGAAGCAATGGTGAAAGATAGCTTATTTCCTCTATATTATGAGTGATATTAAAACCAATTTTCAATTGAGCATCTTTTTTTTTAAAGTTATTTATTTACATATACAAGCTGGGGTACAGGCCAGAGGTGTGGGGCGGCAAGAGGGTTCACCAGAGACAGAGTGGGAAGCAGAACAGGCAGATCAGAAATACACTGCTGAGGGGAGCAGCGGGCAAGGCAGGAGAGGTCTGCTGCAACATGTGGGAATCTCCCCAGCCAGGCGTCGAACTCACATCGCCACTGCCGACAGCTCCACAGAGCAGCGCTTAATCGCTGCGCCACCAGGGAGGCCCTCAATTGAGCATCTTCTATGTGAAGAAGACTTTTGACTGGGTCCACAGGGATAATAAAACAGATATCCACCCACAGGGAGCAGGAGAGAGAAGACAAATTCATAAAAGTCACACAAAATAAAGAGCAGTAAATGCCAAAGACAGGTAAGAATAAAATGTTACTTAAAATGAGGAGAGTACCTCCTGCAAGGGAGAAATGAGAAGACCCCAGACTTCAAGGAAATGGATAGGTTTGGATCTTGGAAGGAAGGGGGAAGGGAGAGGGGAAATGATGCCAGTATTTGAGCTCTTCCCTGCATGCCAGATACTGTGTAAAGCTCCATGTTTGCTCTGACCTGATTAATCTTCCCAAACACTTGAAGAGGTGGTTGCAATTGTCCTCATGTTATTAAGGATGAAACAGAGAATAGAGTCGCAGTGACTTAGTCACTCGCATAGAGTCACTCATCTGACAAGTAACAGTGCCAGGGCTAAAGATCAGATTTCTCAGATTCTGCAGGCTTTTTTAACCGCAATGCAGGGTGAGGGGGTATAAAATGGTGAGTGACTCACTCTGGCTAGAAGCAGTGCACAGGGAGGACACCCGGGGGAGAAGGACAAATGGAAAGACAACCAATTCAGCTCAGAATGTTCCTGGTATTAGGTTAAATTCATTAGGTAGGAGGAATCACTTGATACTTCTGCATGAAGGATAACATGTTCAGAACACAGTAGGATATCTGTGGAATCCCTGATCACCAATGGACTGGAGGGAAGTACTGGTACATAGTTCTGCAAAGTTCTCTTAACCATTGAATGTCTGTAGGCACCATTTCCCACAGAAGCAGAGTCATTCAACCTCAAGAGTTCAGTTTTCCAGAGCAGTAGTTCCAAATAATTTGACTGTCACAGAAAAATCTTCATATTTGAACCAAAAATATTTGCGACATTTTAGGAAATCTCAATCCTGAAACACTAAAGTGGCTCTCAAACTTAAATGTACTAAAGGAACCATCAGAAGAGCTTGTTAAAAATGCAAATTCCTAGCACAATCCCCAAAATAGTAACCTCAGGGCAACCCCCAGGAACTTGCTTGTTAACAAGCGCTGCTAGGTCATTATAGGACCTACGGATCCCAGAGAGAACTAGATCTGAAAGATGACTCCAGAACGTAACTGCTACCCGGCCCCTCACTATAGCACAGTTATATAGTTCTTTTGGTTGTAGCCTATTTCTTTCTCTTACTGAAAAAATATGGCACAACAAAAGGAGACACCAGGGGCCTCTTTTATAGACCCCCACAAAGCAATCTGTCTACAGTAATGGACTACAGAATTGAATCCAGCAGTACAAAAGGTCCACCATCATTTGTCAATAACTGTCCATATTTACTGCTCTTTAGCTGCAAATATCTCCATTTCGATTTTTCCTTCTGAAGGAATATTTGCAAAATAGGTAACATTTATGATGAGAAAGTACTATGTGGCTCCTAGAGAAGAATTATCTAAAAGATTACTCAAATATGAGCAGGCCATTAGCCACTGTGAACATTAAGAGGAACTGTGCTCTGCTGGAAAAGGAAAAAAATAAAATAAAACTTAAGACATAATTGATACTGAAAAGATAGAAAAATTGCAAAAGTATTGAAAAGAGGTTATGCCTGAGAGGAGGAAAAAGCGACTCAAATACCAAAATCCATCCATGAAAGCTCTGTGTTCATCAGAATGAGCAGTTTATGGAAAGGAAGTGAGTAAAATGCCACCCAGCAGCCCTGTGACTTTTTTGTTACATAAAAAGCTTCATGCTCTTCCCAAAACAACTCATCTTATATTCATAAAGGTCTAGCAAATATTAGTAAATTGACTCAGCTTGCCTTCAAATCAGTAGCATTTTGGCAGTGACTTATTGTGCTTATAAAGAGTCTCTCATCTGAAAACTCATAATGTGCATATTAAAGAAGTTCCCAGCTACCTACTTGAATAAGAATCAATCAGCATTGATAGAGCACTAGTCACTGAAACTCTGTAACATTCCAGAAGAAATTTTTACTTTATAAATAATGGGTGAGGGAGAGCAAAGGGTGGAGGGTGGACAGGATTCTTGGGTCACTGCTTTTTCCAGAGACACCGAGGCTTGGTGTCTGGAACTAACAGCTATGTCTGGAATGGAGCTGGAGACATGAGGACTGGCATCTCAGAGTGGAGAAGAGACAGAAATCATCAGAAAAGTGGAAGAGACTGAGAGCAGAAAGTCAGGAACAGCGCCTTCACCAGGAGGGGTACCCGCCCTTCTCCCACTGAGTCCACTGGGCTCTTGTGTGGCCCCAACCTGGGGCTGCAAGAGCACACTTCTCTGCGAGAGCACAACCTGTTCAAGTGTTTGATGAAGGGCACCAGGTAGTCAGTGACTCATTTCAGCAGTGGGGAGAGCTGCTCCTCTATACCACACATAATCTTTGGGTTCTTGCAGTTGCTTAGGCCCGCCGTGGGGAGCAGGGTAAGCCACCAACCTTACCCACTATGCAGATTCCTGGCCCGTCCAGAGAGAGCATGGTAAGAAACTGAGAGTAACCACAGTGAACGCAGTCTGTGGAGAGGGGTGTTTTGTGAGCTCTGAAAACCAACCTCAGAAATCCTGGGGACCCATCTACTCCTACTCCTTCCCTCCCTCCAGCATGATCCCTGGGTCTGCACCCAGAGGGTGTAGAAAGAAATTGCCAGTTACCACGGAGAATACAATCTACTGGTGGGTTTTCTGTATGCACCTTGGAGAGTTGGCAGAAGCACAGTCCTGGACATGGTGTGAGCTCTTGCGCGTGTTTCCCTGTTCTTGTTCTCCCCTGCTCTGTGGACATATTGCTCATAGCCTTACTTGCAGGGGGCTCCTGGACAGGCTTAGGAAGGCCAGGGAAGCTCCCCACTCCTCCCCTGTAACCTCCAGCCTGTGCCCAGAGTCAGAAGCTGCATATAACCCCAGTGACCACAGCCTGAAAACAGGAGCATCCTGGTGCTGTGGCCAGTGTGGGGAGTCAGGAGTGGTCACGCCTCTGCCCAACGTGTTTACTTGGGTTATCCCGGAACCTCCCAACTTTCTACTGCTGAGGAGCATAGAAATCTTGGGGAGAAGTTCTAAAACAGTAAAATGGACAGACAAAAAACACAACAGGGCCTCCCTGGAGGCGCAGCGGTTGAGCGCTGCGCTGTGGAGCTGTCGGCAGCATGCGATGCGAGTTCGATGCCCGGCCGGGGAGAGTCCCACATGGCGCGGCAGACCTCTCCTGCCTCGCCCACTGCTCCCCTCAGCAGTGTATCTCTGGTCTGCCTGTCCTGCTCCCCACTCTGTCTCTGGTGGACCCTCTCGCCGACCCCCGCCTCTGGCCTGTACCCCAGCTTGTATGTATAAATAAATAAAAATCTTAAAAAAAAAAAAAACCAACACATGGCAACTTGAGACCTCAAGGGAACACCACAGAAGGGAACAATTCTCCAGAACCCCAACACAAAGCAATGGAAGATCTTATCTCCCTATCAAACAGAGATATCAAAATTACCATGATAAAGAAATTAAAAGAAATGGAAGGAAAATATAAAAAAAGAATGACTTGAGAAAGTTAATGAACAGAAATTAGAAACTGAAGATATAAACAAGACTATAAGGGAGTTGCAGGATGTAAAAGATCAACAGAATAGATAAAAAGTTCTGCAGAAAGCTATGGAAGCAGACTAGTGACCTTGAATATCACTATATAAAAAGAACTCTGGTAGAAAAAGAAATATAAAAAAAACTATATAAAAAAAATAAGAGACACTGCAAGATCTATCCAACTCAGGAAAGACAACATAGGATATTGGTTATCACAGAAGGAGAAATGAGAAAGAAGGGAGCAGAGAACTCTTCAAAGAAATAATAAAGAAAAACTTCCCAAATCTGAGGAAGAAGATAAATACATGAGCTCATGAATCCCCAGAGTTACTGCTTTATTATTAGAATAAGATGCTTCCTGAAAACCTTTCGCCTGGAATATTTCCATAGTGGTCATTTACATGGGTTCACTATCTTTGTTTATTTTTTCCCCAGAGAACTCTAGTTTCAGATTAAATTTTACACAGGACCAAAATACATAAAATAAGAACCAGAGTATCTGAAATTATAAGATGTGGGAGTTCAGAACTCTTCCTCAGAATTTGGGATTTCTGTGACTATAATGTGAAAACCACAGTCTTGAAGGCAATCAAGGTTAGGAATCCAAAAGAGTGGGTGCTAAGGCACAGTTAGGAATTTGACAGTTTGGTTTAGACAACAAAGATAGATGTGAAATGGTCTAGTGCGTGTCCTTCCAACTGCATGTCAGTTGCATCCTGAGTTAAAAACCCTGAGTTAAAGCCCTTTTAATGAACATATGGCTTTCTACAGACTCATCATGCTGTGCCCAAGGACTGCTTACAATGCTTGTCAGAAAATAAAGAGTATTCCCCAACATTATGTATTCCTGAGAGCCTGTTATAATGAGGGCAGACATCTAATTGTCACATTGGTTCCCTATAGGGATCTGTGCCAATTAAGAGAATTCTGAGTTCTGAGGGAGGGGAATAGTGTAGAAAAAACTGAGCCCTAAATGGCTCATGTCTCTTTTCATTGCTTATTTTCCTCAAATGTAAAAGCTCATTTATAAAAGTGACATTAAATATTAAGAAACATGTTATATTCAAGTGCATATAATAATGGTTTAATTAGTACATAAATAGAGTTTGATCTTGTCTGTAAGTGTGGGTGTATATGTTTGGTGTCTAAGAGTCGTACACAAAAGAGCTTATTAAAAAGAAATCATCCTACATGTCTCTAAAGCCCAGTGGTAAAATACAAGAGTTGTTGTTTTTTATTTTGTTTTTTACCTAAATAACACTCAGTGAAGACTGTTACATTTATTAAGATTTAAGTTAGAACTTAAAATTCACAGCACACAAATAACATTACTCTCAAAAGCTGTCAGATGGAATACCCCAAAACCATTTTACTTTTATTGTCTGCACATGCCATCTTACTGAAAAAGGTTTCCTGCAGTGAAGCCCACAACAGGGATAAGAGGAAAGAATGTTCAGCCCTTTGTGGAAGAAACTATATGAAGCATTATCAAGGGCAGCTTTAAAATATCATGCTTATAGATTTTTCTAGAATATAAGCTAAAACTCCATCTTGTTACAGGTCATGGCACTGAATTTTCTTTCTATGTATCTTTATTTATTAAGTTTATTTATTTCCTTATACTGTTGTTCATTTTGTACAGTTCTTACACTGAATTATTTTTCAGGAACTCACATCCACAGAGCTCAAGGCCCATGCCTGGAGCCTGGCCTGCACACCAGTGTTTTTCTGGAAGTGTACTGTCTAAACTTTTAAATGTGCACCCAAACACTGAGCAAGACCTAAAGAAAGTACAGACTTCTATGATAGAAAATACAACTTGAAAAATGAGGCTTTAGGAATACAACAGACCAGCACTTAAATGAGCGTGTCCACTGTCTTTGAGCGTTCAACACTTCCTGAAGTTAAATTTGCTATCAAGAGTTTGTGAATCAGTGAAATAAGCCAGAAAGAAAGAGAAAAATATCGAATGGTTTCACTTATAGCAGGACTATAAGGAAACCAAATAGGAGAGAGACAATCAGCGGTGGGGAGGCAGAAGTGGGGGGAGGTGGAGGGAGGGAAGGAAAAATGGAATAGAAAAGAACACAAGGAATCATGGAGATGGATCACGGGTGAATTGGTGGTGGGCTACCCAAGGGGAGTACAAAATGTAAAAGACATAAATAAAAATAAAAATATATATTTAAAAAAAAAGAGTTTGTGAATAGTTATAGAGATGTAGTCTTCATTCCACACAAGACAATGAGGGGCATTTGTTTTATAAACTCACAAACTTATTTCATTTGTTTTTATTTAAAAATTAAAATTTGAGGAAAGGCAGTATTGTATACAAAACACATGGGCTTTTCAAGCTTGTACTCCTTTATCTAGCTCACCATAGTCCACTAGTCAATCTTTCCCAAGTAGATGACGATGTCATACCAACTTGCAGTGGCACCATTTTCTCTAGTGAAGGGACACTGCTTTCATTGATCTTCCTCCTAACTGCCTAATCTTTTATTGGAACATTTTTTCTTTCCTCGCTGTCTGTGGAACAGCCCTTGCACTGCTCCAGCCCTACTTCCAGATAAACCCTTCTTCTGATTTCCTTGGGTTCCACCACCACTGCCTCTACCCCACTGGGCCACTTTCAGCTTTCACTGGACTGCTGCCATCCACTTAATAGATATCCTAACCCCACTCTTGCCCCCTAATCTAGCTTCCGAGCCTGGAAGATCCCTGACTTAACACCTTCCTTTCCATTTTGGACAAATATGCAAATCCCCTACATCACTGACAAGGTCTTTTAAAATGCAGCTGCTGTTATACTCTTTGTTTTCCAGGACTCCAACTTCTGCAACTGTGTTCTCCCTGTAGGGCCTTGTCACAGACTGGAATTCTGTGGAGACAAACCCTGCTTTTGGTTTAAGCTGGTTTTTCTCAGTTTCTGTTACAATTGAGTTCTAAGGCATATGTAACTGGAAGTCAAGTGTGTCCTCTGGAGTGATCTTCCAGTGGCTCTGATGATGTTCAGCACACAAAATATCCACTCCCTGCCTGTGCTTATACAACTAGAAGGTCAAAATTCACTGAATCTTGCAAGATACAGAATCACCCTTACCTGACATGGGGACCGTATCTAAGACACAAAGATAACACAAAATTAAACTATCATTCTGTGAAAGGATTTGTAACAGTGCTCATTTTAAGAAGTTGTAAGGCACTACCATGTAAATAGTTAAGCCCATTATTTTCACTCTTGTAGAAGTGGAATTGGACTGAACTGGGATGCTTAAATTCATTTTCCCTGTTCCCATAGATCAGTGAAAGGAGGGTGTATCTCTTAGGGGTGACCTCTCAACATCTGGTAATATTTTCCCTTGTCCCAACTCAGGAGGAGGGTACAGTCAGGGGTGGTGCTGAGCACCCTGCGTGGCACAGGATGGCCGCCCAGCAGCACAGAGATGCCCAGCCCCCAAGTAACAGAATCCTCTTGGTAGATTCTGCGGTAGACTGTATTTTCCCCTCTAAACCGGCATTTCCATTGCTTCCAGATCCCATCTGACTATTCACAAAAATGTGGCGGCAAAATAGCAGAATTGGTAATGAAAGTCCTGCTTCCTGCTGTGAAAGTAACAAGAGGAAAACATATCATGACTTCTTGTAAAATTATCCAATAACATAAAGTGAGGGGGCGGCAACGATTCTGTCTTTATTAATTTTAAATATGCAAGTAATGTGTGAACACTTTCTCCTGGTAAAATATTTTAAATGCTGCAGGTAAAAATCAAGTTTCTGTAGCAGCCACCCCAAGCCTCCCTTTGCCATCTGCCTTGAACCTCTTTAGTTAATTTTCAGTTTGGTTTGTATCTTTCTTTAGTGAACAAATATTCTGCCCTCATTAAACTCAATCTGATGAGAGCAAAATAGTACCTGTTGTTGCTTAACTTGCATATTGCTAATAACAGGTGAAACTGAGCATCTTTTCAAGGGCTTATTGATTGTTTTTATTTCCTGTTCCTTTTCTTTGCTCATTCATATCAGTGAGTTGTGTCCCTTATCCCTATTGATTAATACAAAAATATTTTGACAATTACATTAGTATGTGTCATAAGTAGTTGCTTCCAGCTCTCCGTCTTCACTTGTATTTTATTTTTACTTGGCCCTCTTAGACAGAACCTTTCAATATGGATGAAGGCATATTCACCAAATGTTTCCTTTAAAGGTATTGCTTTTGTTGTTTTGCTTAATAAAGTCTTCCTTATTTGGTGATTACTAAAGCTCTCTCCAGCTCTATAATTCATTCTTTCACATCAAAGGATTCCTATTATTCAAACAATCATTGCAATGCATGAAGTCCAGGATGCAGGACCTACAATCCCAGCCACCCATCAGACATCTGCTCCTGGAGTGGAAAACTCACCAAGTCCCAAACCAAATCATTAATTTCCAGCCTGCACAAAGCTAACACTAGAAGTCATCCTTATCTCCTCCCTCTCCCCACTTGCATGTCTGCTGCCAGATCTTTTGATTCCACAGTCTCATGATCACAACTTCCTGTTCCCGCTCTACAACTCCGGCCACCCTCACTTCCCAGTGTCCCACTCTCCTCCTCCATGCACAGCTGCCTCTCAACTGACCCTCTGGCCCCAGTCCTGCCCTCTTTTAACTCTTCTTCCACCATGTTGCCTGAGGACACTCCAAAAGGAATTCAACTGTTTCACTCTTCAAATTCAAATTTTTCATCATTTCCTCCAGAAAAAGGTCAAACTCATTAGCACAAGAGAAGGTCCTGGTGGATTTGCTACTGTCTGAGTCTGCCCAAATATATGAGCTGATCAACCACAGTCTTTTTTTCAAATATGCTTTATGATCCTCCCCCAGGTGAAAGGTATTTGTCCTCCTCTAATGACAGATCTGATGAAGTTTGCTTTTTCCCTCAATAAGTTGGCAGTGAAAAGAAATCCTCTGGAAACCTGACTGTTTTTCTGTTTGTTTGTTTGTTTGTTTGTTTAATACTGGAAGCCCCTTGCACAGACAGGACACAGAAGAAGCTGTGAAACTATCTTCCAACGCAACTGTGCTGTCGTACTGCTCATCATCTCCTGTACATTTGCAGGGAGAGATCACAGGGGATACTTGATTGTTTCTGTTAAGAACTTAACATGACCACACTAGAGTCTAGTGTGCAGTCTAACTAATGTCAGTGACTATTCCACCCACTGCTCATGTGAACTTAGGCAAGTTCTCTATCATTTTCTTCATCCATAAAACAATAATAGTAGTTACCTTCTCATAGATTTGTTGAGATAATTAGCTGAGATGATGCTTGCAAAGTTAGAACATGCCTTGTATGTAACAAGTGCTCCATAAATTGTTGCTGCTTTTATTATCATATTATTATAGTACTAAGGACTAGCTCAGTATAAAGTGGCATTTCCAGGATCCCCATGTGAGATTTTATCCAGTTTCTTTTTCCTTCCTGCGAAGATCTCCTTGCTTTACTATCTGTACTGGCATAAATGGTGGCCTTCCAAAAGTTATACCTTTACCCTAATCCATGGAACTGTAAATGAGACACAGTTAGAAGAAGGGTGCACATATAATTAAGTTTTGGATCTTAAAATAAGGTCATTCTGGATTATCCACATGGGCCCTACATCTAATGACAGTGTCCTTATTAGAGACACACAGAGGAAGGACACAGAGACAAGAGGCCAGGCAATGTGGCCATGGGCACAGAGATTAGATCAGTTCAGCCACCCATCAAGCAGTTCCTGGAGCCACCAGAAGCAAGAAGGAGGAATGATTCTCAGAGCCTTGAGAGGGGCTACAGTCCTGTGACAATTTGACTTTGGACTTTCGGCCTCCATAGTCTTGAGAGGAAATATTTCTGGCATTTTTAAGGCACCAAGTTTTTGGTAATTTATTGTAGCAGCCCTGGGAAACTAATACACTGACAAATAACTTTTAACAGTTGTCTTATATTTCTTGTTAAATTTCTTTTCTAATTTTCATTTGTTTTGTAGAACAAAACAAAAAAGAAAAACAAAAGCATGGCAAAGAGTTATTCAAACATACTAATCTATAAATCTCAACGTTCACTGAAATGGACATCCAATTGTTTATGGTTCTTAATAATGTGAAATCATTTCTCTCTTTCTATCATTTATGAAAAAAATGAGATCACAGAACAAGTGACAGATGCTCCCATCATATTTGCATATTCAATAGAGACAAATGAGCTGCCAAAGGAGCAAGCAGATGAAAGGCACCAGCATTTCCTAAGGAATTCACAGAAGATGGAGGCATAGCTGCAGCCATAACTAAGAGGACACAAATGCACACAAGGAATGTCACAAACTGCAGAAAAATGGATAGATGAATTAAAGCAAGGGGGGAAAGGAAAAATATGTAAAGATAAGCTTAACAGAATTACTGGATCTTAGTGACAAGGGATCTTGCAGTCATTGAGTTCACCCTCTAGGATAATGAAAGCAGTAGTCACTCCATAACACCCACTGATGGTCGTTATTCAGTCCCTGCTTGGATACTTCCAGGAGTGGGGAGTTTACTACTTCATAATCCAGCATTAACTGAAACCACTATTTAAAAATCTCTCCTAATCGGAGCAAGATAAAACATGTCTCCCTGTATCACTCATCCACCAGCGCCAGTTCTGACCATAAGACGCGTACACATTCTTGCATTAGTTCATTTAATAGCTAATGACCGAGTCTGTGGTTTGAGCAACATGCTGTAAATACACAAGCATCTAGAGACTAAAGAGCCACCCTGCTCTCAGGACCAGAATGCTGAAGACCAAAATCTCTGCTCCAGATTTTTGTGGATGGGTATGAATTTGATTTCAAAAAGAACATTTCAATTCTATCCTTATAAAAGGGGGGTGTGTGGAAAGCAAAGGTGGAGGGGGCCCAATGGACTATGGTGGAGGACTATGGTGCATTCATGGCGAGTGTGGAGGGGTGATGTACATGTGGAGAGATGTGATCCTATATCTCTGAATCACATGCAGTGATATAAACCAATGTTACTCCAAAAAAAATAGAAAAGAAAAATAGAACCTGAGTGTTTGATGGGAGCTACGAGAAATAATTAATTTTCAACTATGAATTCTCCAGAGTTAACAGAAGACTTTATCCCACTGATTGTATCTGAAGCAGTAATTCCTACAATTTTTAATGCATCCTAAAATTATTTGATTTAGTGTGCTTATAAGCCTAATGGTACTTTCTGCTTCTCCTGTTTGAGAGAAGATTTCCGTTTATCAGGAATAGCTACTGATGGAAGGCTCAGCTGACTATATGCTTTCCTGGGCACCTCTGCGTAGAAAAAGAAAATGATGAATAGTTTCAGAAATATCAAGATGGAGACACACATACCATTTTCATTCATATTCCACTGGTCAGTGCACGTCACAAGACCCCAGCTAACTTCAAGGTATAGGGAAGTGAGCTCCTACCACAGACCTGGAAGATGGGGTGTCAGAAATATTTGACTGCAGTATTTAGGACTGCCACAAAAGAGTGAATCATGAAGTTATTATCAACAAGATTTTCTCACTAGTGGTGAACTACAATTTCAGTTTATTTTTTTTGTACCATTTAAACCAAACAGAAATAGATACATTCCCTTGACATTACAATTGTGTTACTGCTGAAAAAGCTATTATTTTTATTTCATCTTGTGTGGCAAATTCATGTTAAATATAAGTTTTACTCATTACTAGCCTCCCTGGTGGCATAGTGGTTAAGTGTTAACACTATCACCCCTAAAGCCTAAGTTTGAACCCTAGCAGGGAGGTAACCCACATATGACACAGCAGACCTCTCCTGTCTCACCCGCTGCTCCCCTCAGCAGTGTATTTCAGTGGATCTACCTGTTCTGCTCCCCACTCTGTCTCTGGTGAATCCTCTTACCCCATTTCTGGCCTACACCACATTTCTATTGAAAAATAAATATACAAATCCCTAAAAGAAATTTTACTCAGTAGTTTCATCTTTTCCATACGTACTAAGATAAAGGTAATAATGAACAATAGGATCATTGGAAAAGCCAGAGAAGAAAGAACGACTTGAGGAACTCCATAAATCATTCACTTAATTCAGTGAACATTTATTTATTTTTTTTTAAGATTTATTTATTTATACATACAAGCTGGGGTATAGGCCAGAGGCGTGGGGCAGCGAGAGGGTTCACCAGAGACAGAGTGGGGAGCAGAACAGGCAGATCAGAAATACACTGCTGAGGGGAGCAGCAGGCGAGGCAGGAGAGGTCTGTTGCGCCATGTGGGATTCTCCCCGGCTGGGCTTCGAACTCGTATCACATGCTGCTGACAGCTCCACAGTGCAGCGCTCAACTGCTGCACCACCAGGGAGGCCCTCAATGAACATTTATTGAGGGACTCCAGTGTCTGACCCAGGCACCAGAGAAACACTGGATGTATGAGGACACTAAGACGGACGTTTTTGCTTCAGGCAGAAAGAAATACACAAAAATGTTAGAGCATTATTATGAAAAACATTTTTTGTTAGGCTTCCATGTATTAGACTTTAGTTAGTATGTGTTTCTTTTGTAATTTTGTTAAAAAGCAAATTTCATAAAAGCACTCTTAATTATGTATCTCTTTTCATCAGTGCTCAGAGTTGGTATGATTTACATTCTCTAATTAAATGTTCTAGGTACTTAACTGCAGCTGCTAATTTTCTTCTTTTCTAGATGCCATAGGATTCATTCCTTATTTACTGTTTTAAACACTTAAACAAGAAAGGAACAAGTAAAATGCAGTTCCTTTACAGCTGAAGTAGTTTCACCCACGAATGAAAGGGCCCATTAAGCATATGTCCTTTCTGTTCATCCAGACAGTCACTGCGACAGCTGTTGGGCCCGTGGCACAGGAGAGCAGCCCACCAGCGTGCAGCCAGCCAGGGAGCGCCACCGTTTCCTCAAATCCAGTTCCAAATAACTTGTCCGTTGTATCCCAGGTAAATGCCTGCCAGCTTTTATCATCTTAGAGATAATGTAATTATAGAAAGAGCAAAACAATAATTTGATACTCGATGATTGCAGAAATAGGTATCCAATAAATTTATCAAATGACATTTTTTAATTGATCTGCCCATATTTACTATATATTTTTATTAGTATATATTACTATATTTACTAATAATTTACTATAGTAGGGTAGGCCTCCCCAAAATGTTTAGATAAGTGTTTTCCAAGATGTCTAGAGTGGGCTTTTCCCAATATGTGTCACCTTGGTATGTGGGACTAAAGTCACTGATATCTAAGCAGAAACTACTGTCAATATCTTAAATAATACAGATTACCTAGATTTAGGGCATTCTATGGAACTAATATTTTAATCAAGAAACACATGACAGGACAAACATCCAGAGGCAGAGTTTTGTCATATGAAATTATACCTCATGGGCAATGAAACCACTCCTGTCTGAGATCCCAGAAGAAGCCGGGGCGGGGCGGGGAGGGGTATAAGAATGTTTCCCTTTACACTAACACTATAAAAATTATTTAAATAATGTTTATAATTCATTGCTAAAAATAAAATACAATCCCCATAAATACTGAATAGTAATTTGAATTAATTTTTACTGACGTGTAGTTAACATTAGTTTCAGATGTATAACATAATGACTTAATATCTGTTATATTTTGAAAAGATCACCACAAGTCTCATTAGTTAATATCTATCACCGGTGTGTGATGAGAACTTTTAAAATTGGCTCTCTTAGTAACACTCAGATATGCAATACAACATTGTTACCTATAAGTGCTTTGGAGTACATTACATCTCCAAGAATTATTTTATCCTATAACTGGAAGTTTGTATCTTTTAACCCCCTTCACCCCTTTGCCCTACCCTACATGTTCTCTGGCAACCACCAACCAATCTGTTCTCTGTATCTGTGGGCTCTTTTCTTTCATTGTTTTTGTTTTGCTTTTTCTATGTTTTTCCTAAATTCTTATAATGTGAATATGTTTTGCCTTGTTAAATAATTTCACTCTGCACTTTCTATGTGTGTTTTTCATGTTGTATAAAAAAAAAGGTGTCTGAAGTGTCTTAAATTTATTTTATCCCAAAGTCTCTTTGGTTCTTCCCCTTTCTAAATGCAGCGGGTTCTAACCCTCTTGGTATGTTCCGTTTATTGTTTATTTAAAATAATTTAGTTTTAACATGTTGTTAAATTGATAACAGTATATTGCATAAGGAAACTTACATTTATGTGTCACTTCATAATCTCTAAGAAGTTTCTTATGTATTAGATATTTCATTGAATAGAGCAGAGCATTGATTTTTGAAATCAATAAAAGTCATGCCAAATACAATGTTTTTATGTTGAGTTCTGAGATTACATATCTTCTTTGGATATATCAAATATCTGATTTTAAAAAGATAATTCTTAATATGGATATCCCTTAATATTTCCACAGAACATTATTCTCACTCCACTATGCATGAAATATTACTTTGTAACAGCAGAGCCTTCCAATGGCAGAAACTGTACAGAGATTCCCCTGGAAGGCTCTCTGATCTGGCCTTTGGTTGAGCCTCCATGAAGAAAACACTCCAAGAATTTTTTTCATTTTGAGGGCAGAGGCTTTTTTGTGGAATATTATCCTTAAGTCCATTGATATTCTTATATAAGGAGTGAGCGTACATGCTTATCTCTGCTCCTTCCTTCCAAGCTGATCAGACATCAAGAAAACTATAAGTCATAAACCCATAAGGACAAGAAAATTCAAGGAAAATTCAAGCCAATGAATGAAAGTCCATCCATAAGTTTCTGAACAACTGTCTATGTATAGACAATGGCTTTGTCTGATTGTTTGAAGCAGAAATCAAAGATCTAGACCAAAGAAAGGGCAGTTAGCAGGAAACAAGCCAATTGACAGCACAGTATCACAGAAAGCTCCAGAACTCTTCTCCAGAAGAGGAGAGTAAAGGGACCAAAACTGGAGAAAGTATATCTAGGGAAAGTGTCTCACATCCTCTTCCCCAACTCAGCAATGTTTAGTTACTCTTAAAATAAATTACAGACTCCTCAAGGTGGCCATCCTATACTTCTAAATCATATACAATGTCACAAATCAATCTTACCTCACTTAAAAAAATAAAAGGAAAAAAAAAAACTACAGCTAGCCAAGCACCAGGTACACTTCACTGAGTAAGGCAGCTGCAGCTCCCAGAACACTGACAGCCAAGCGTTTAACCCACAGGAAAGAGTTCATTCTTCAGAAGAAAATGATAAGCTCAAGGAAAATAACCTCCAGATGAGGACTGGAGGAATCTTGCAGGAAGTGAGGTTCACCAACTCATAGCTTAAGTCTCATTCTTAAGCAAGACAGTCATATATTTGAAGAAAGCTTCCAATAGGAAATGTAAAAATGAAAACAGACAAAAAGAACATGGGAGGAGGGAGTAGAGAAAAACTAAAAAAGAAAAAGTAATGCTTTATCTTCATATGTGAGACCACCCAAGAGCAAGGAGTTTATAAAAAAGAACAATAGAATAATAAAAAGCATTCAATTAAATTTATTTCTCCACCATACAATCTTTTTAAGCCAGATGAAATTTTGAGACTATTGTAACTGGTGTTATTAAGTTATGCCTCCTATTTCAGAAATTATTTTCATAGCTGTAGTAAAATCCCCAAATATATAATTCAAAGCACATTTTGGCTACTCTCTGAGATTATCAGTTTCATTTATAATAACTGTTTCATATATGCAGTTTCCCTTTTGTTGATTCTGCATTTCAGCGACTTACTCAGTGGTATGTGCCCTTGAATATTTTTGTTTTGTTTTAGTAAAAGAAGCACTATAAAATACAATTTTATTTGTCTATATCATTACCACAATTTTATTTATTTTACATCATTCTTTATTTTTGTACAATGTGTGCTTTCTCCTCTCAGGTGTACTACCCGCAAAATTCCCATCACCAGTTCACCTGTGCACCATCACCATACATAGTCCCTACGCTCTTCCCTCTCTTATCCCAGCCCTTCTCCTTCTCCTGCAGAATGTGTCTGATTTATAGTTGCCTGTTAATTTTTTTATTTATTATAATTATTTTTTTCTTGATCCCTTATTTTGTTTCCCTATATTCCTTTTGCAAATGAAACCATACGATCTTTTTTCTTTTTTCCTCTGGCTTACTTCACTGGCATAATCCCTTCCAGCTCCATCCATGTTGCTGTGAATGGCATGAGTTTATAATTTTTGATTGCTGCATAATATTCCATTGTGTACACATATTGAATTTTTTTTACCAGAAATAGTGTGTGAATAAAGTATTTCCTGAGTATTGATATGTCACATAATATATTTTATTAATTTGCCTTACAAAAAGTACCTTAGGTTCACAACAAATCCTATTGGTTTTGTCCCTTTTGTAAATGTAGATATTTATGGAATTTTTCTCTCTACCTATGAAATTAAAACATATTGTTAGGATATGTATGTGTACATGTTGTTTTCACATCTTGTATAGGCTTGGGATGACTTTCAAACCAAATATCTCAAGTCTTTCTTTAACACAGGAAAATTTTCTTTTACCTATCTTTAAATATTATTACTTCTCCATATGCTCCAAGTTAAAGCAGATGAGGAAAATAACACATGTTAGATATACTAAATCTACCATCTCAATCACTTATCTTTTATAATTCCTACTTATTTATATTTTAAATATTTGTTATTTAAAGTGGCTCATTGATGTCTAAATCTGCAATTCAATTTTTAGCAGCATTTAATTGGTGTTTTTTGCCAATATTGGTGGGGATTTCTCAGCAATCAAATTTTAAACTTATTTTTTTATAGTAGCCTATTTATTTTTCTAGCAACATAGTCCCCTCAGTTCACCTAGAGATTGCTAATTGTAGTATATTTAGGTATTCTATTTTTTCAAATTAAATTAATGTTATGGATTTTTTATTTTTTAATTTAATTTATATCCTTTACATTATTGTATATCCCCTGTAGGTTTCCCACCACCAATTCATCCATGAACCATCACCATAGTCCCTTTTTTTTTTAGATTTATTTTTTATTTATACATACAAGCTGGGGTACAGGCCAGAGGCGTGGGGTGGTGAGAGGGTTCACCAGAGACAGAGCAGGGAGCAGAACAGGCAGATCAGAAATACACTGTGAGTGGAGCAGTGGGCGAGGCAGGAGAGGTCTGCCGCGCCATGTGGGATTCTCCCTGGCCAGGCGTCGAACTCGCGTGGCCACTGCCAACTGCTGTGCCAACGGGGAGGCCCCACCATAGTCCCTTGTGCTCTTTTCTCTCCTATTTTGGTCTCTCTTCCTCCCCCTCCCCTGTAGAATGTCTGTTATTTGTGGTTGCCTGCTAGTTTTTGCTTTTGTTTATGTTTTGTGTGTGCTATTCTCTCTTTCTGATTTCTCATGTGGCTCTCTTATAGTCTTCCTGTAAGTGATACCATTCGACATTTTTCTTCTTCCTTCTGGCTTATTTCACTGAGCATGATCCCTTCTAGCTCCATCCATGTTGCTGAGAATTGCATGAGTTTATCTATTTTGATTGCTGAATAGTACGCCATTGTATACATGTACCACTTCTTGATCCAGTCATCAATTTTTGGGCATTTGGGTTGTTTCCATGTTTTAGCTACTGTAAATAGTGCTGCAATAAACATAAGTGTGCATGCTACCTTTTGGATTAATGTGTTTGTGTCCTTTGGGTATATTCCTAAGGAGTGGAATTGCTAGGTCATATGAAAGGTCCATTTTTAGTTGTTTGAGAAACTGCTATACTGCTTTCCATAGAGGTTGAACCAGTTTACAGTCCCACCAACAGTGTAGGGTGTTCCTTTTTCTCCACATGCTCTCCAACATTTGTTGTTTTCTGGCTTTTTAATGTGTGCCATTCTTGTTGATGTAAGGTGTTATCTCATTGTGGTTTTTATTTGCATTTCCCTGATTATGAGGGATATTGAACATTTTTTCATATGCCTGTTTGCCATTTGCATTTCTTCTTTGGAGAAATGTCTTTTAAGTTCTTCTGCCCATTTTTTGACTGGATTTCTTGCTTTGTTTTTGTTGTAAGTTCTTTGTAGATTTTTGTGAACAGACCCTTGTCTGTTGTACGGAGTGCAAATATTTTCTCCCAGTCAGTGGGCTGTCTATTTGTTTTGGTAAATATTTCTTTTGCTATACAGAAGCTTTTCAGTTTGATATAATCCCAGAGCTGTTTATCTTTTCCTTCACTATCTTTGCTTTGGGGGGTGTGTCTTTAAAAATGTTACTAAGATGTTTGTCATGTAGTGTTTTGCCGATATTTTCTTCTATATATTTTATGGTTTCGGGTCTTATGTCTAAGTCTTATCCATTTTGAACTGGTTTTTGTGCATGCCATGAGGTAGTAGTTTTGTTTCATTTTTCTGCAAGTAGTCGTCCAGTTTTCCCAGCACCATTTGTTGAACAAACTGTCCTTGTTCCATGGGCACTACATAATGATTAATGGGTCAATGCATCAAGAAGATATTACATTCATAAACATATGCGCACCAAATGAAGGAGCACCAAAATACCTAAGACAATCAATATCAGCTCTGAAAACAGACATTAGAGAGAATACATACATAGTAGAAGACTTCAACACCACATTGTCACCAATGGACAGATGAACAAAACAAAAAATAAACAAGGACATTAACGTCCTAAATAAAGACCTAAACCTCATGGGCTTAACAAACATCTATAGGACACTGCACCCAAAAAAATCTGAGTACACGTTTTCCTCAAGTGCACATGGATCATTCTGCGGAATCTATCACATATTGGGCCACAAAACAAACATCAACAAATTCATTGATATCAAAATCATTCCAGCTATCTTCTTTGATTATAAAGGCATTAACCTAGAAATAAATCATGAAAAGAAAACAAGGAACCCTCCCTCTTCATGGAGATTGAAATCCACACTACTGGAAGACCTTTATATTAATGAGGAGGTCAAAGAAGAAATTAAAAAATACTTTGAGTTGAATGATAATGAGGACACCACTTTCCAGAATGTATGGGACACAGCAAAAGCAGTGTTGAGAGGAAAGTACATGGCAATACAGGCTCACAGCAAGAAACAAGAAACAACTCAAAGAAACAACTTAATCTTTCATCTCAAAGAATTAGAAAAAGAACAACGAAAAAATCCAAAAACCAACAGAAGAAAGGAAATAATAAAAAATCAAAGCAGAAATCAATGAAATCAATCCAAAAGATCAACAAAATCAAAAGTTGGTTCCTCAAAAAATTAAACAAAATATAGACAAACCCCTAGCCAAACTCACAAAGAAAAAACAGGAGAAAACACAAATAAATAGGTCATAAATGAAAAAGGAGAAATTACAACAGACTCAGGAAAAATAAAAAAATAATCAGACTACTATGTAAATCTTTATGCAACCAAGTTCAACAATCTGGAAGCGATGGCCAAATTCCTAGAACGATATAATCATCCAAAATTAGATAAAGACATAGAGCACCTAAATAGACCAATTACAAACACCGAAATATAAACAGTAATCCAAACACTCCCCAAAAACAAAAGCCCAGGACCAGACAGATTCACAAATGAATTTTACCAAACATTCATAAATGTTACGCATTTTTTTAACATTCCACATCATAACCCTACTAATTTGACCCACTGTTTCTCTTCAAATATCTTCATTAAGATTCTTCATTGTCTGCTTATATTTATAAAATGGAATTATAAATCAATTAATTTTGCAAGAAAAGATTCTACTAAGCATCTTTTGTGCTCTAGATACGATGCTAAATAATACAAATTTTGTATCCTTTAAACCCCAAAATAATTCCATATATGTTATTATTCCCCCTTAGTGCACCAGTAGATGAAAAGCTAGGTTCCTGTGCTTAGTAAGGGATTCATTCCAAATTATTGAGATCTTTCAGCTCCCCTCCCCACTCAGTCCCTCTATTCTCGACTTGGCACCACTGGGGTCTTCTGTGCAGTCAGACCTGTGGATGCCTGGAAGAAGTGGGGGGGGGGGGAAGCACATGAACCAATTTTCCCTTTTCTTTTTTTTCTGCATTTGTCATAGTGCTGAGGAATTAGCAGAAGTTGACATCCTTCTACTGCCCATATAGCTTTGGTCCATGCCTTTTGCACTCAGCTAGCCAGCCACCAAGTGGATTCTAGGGACAAGGTCACAGCTGCTCCTGATGGTGCACACAGGGACAGATCTAGAAGCCCCAATCTCAGCAATCTGGGGATGGGATTTTGAGGAGTTTCCCCAGGGCACCAGTCTTCTTGTGTAGCCCTGCTTTGCCTGTACTGGTTGGGGATCACAAAGCTCTGATTCATTTCTTGGTCACTGCTATCTTCAAAATGCTGGCTCAGTGATGGTACCCTTCCCTATTAGAAAAAAAAGTATCTGCAATCTATTGTTGATATTATGAAGCAGAGCTGTGTGCAAGCTAACTACAAGTTTAGGTCCTGGAGTCAGTATGGTTAAAATCATGGCTCCACAAATTACTTTTGAACTTGAACAAGATACTTTACTTTTCTAAATATTTCCTTTTCTGTAAATCAGCCATCACAAAAGGGCTACTGAGCAAAACAATGAGATAAGGCATTTAACACATTTAGCACAGAGCCTGACTGCAGTAAACAATAAATGTTGTCCTTATTTTTTACTGTAAACCCTATGGAGTCAGCAATGTTTCCAGGATACTTAAGACTATCACAATGATTTCGAATTGTTAGAGGTCTAGCTTTAGGGGGATAGAAATAAAGGAATAAATTATAGAAAATTAAGAGCAAAATCATCATTATTTACAAGTGATAAATATCTATAAAATCTAAATTATATTGATTGAGCACGTCTGTATAAAAATGTCTAAAGGAAACTTTGAAGAATATATCTTTAGAATTTTTTACCTTTCTGTTTTAAATTTTTCAATAATTTACACTTACAAAAAATCACAAATGTGGCATAGAGAATTCTTATTATTCTTCTACTAAGTACATCCTTCTCCTTAATCCTTAATGTTAACATCTACCATTACTATGGCAGATTTGTCAAAATTAAATATTTGGGCAATACTATACACTAGAGACTATTTACTTGTTTCACTGAACTTTTTCTATTATAGAATCCCCCACTGTATTTTTCATGACTCCTTGGTTTTCTCCAATCTGTGAAAATTCCTCAGTCTTTCCTTGTTGCTCATGACCTTGACACTTGTGAAGAGTTCTGGTCAATTATGTTTTATTATATCCCTCAATTAGGGTTTAACATTGTCTCATAGTTTGTCTAATATTTTCTCATAACTAGATTAAGGTTGTGTGTCTTGCATAAGAATACACGGACAGTTCTGTGTATCAGACACATCATTTGTGTCCCTCCCAGTGCATTCTATGGGGTGGTACCTGATGTCAGTTTGTCTTATTACTGGTGATTCTGATTTTGATCACTTAGGTATGGTGTATCTGTTATAAACTTATTATTTCTCCCTTAGTAATCAATAAACACATTGGAGGAGAGACATTGACATTATGTTAATATCATGTTTCTCCTCAAATTTGTGAAACCTTTTAATTTTAGCATCCATTCACAGATCTTATGTAAAATAAATGCTACTGGAGTGTACTCATGTTGATTTTCTACTTCCTTAAATTTATTCTATATTTATCAACTGGAAGAATTATCCCTACATATTCTAGATCCACTGAATTTCAGAGCTGGAGTAGGTTTTAGGGTCGTCCGAGAGCTCAGAGGACAGCAGTGTTTACATGACTTAAAAGCTTATTGGAAATGCAAACTCTCAGGCTCTAGTCAAGACCTACCGGATCAGAACCTTTAATAGTAGTTCTAAGTAATTTTTGTGTGTCCAAGGTCATTTTAGCTCCACATTTATTACACTGGTCAACAAATTTCTACAAAAGTCATGTTACTGAAATAAAATTAGTCATTTCCTATCAATTTACATGTGTTCAACACAAATATGACAGTCAAATTCTAATTTTGGCTCTAGTTTTTTTTTGTAATCTGCAATAAATTGATGTTCACATCACAAAATGCATGGCAATAGTAACAGGCCCATGGTTAATACCTATAAAAATCAAGTCATAGACTACTTCTTAGATTTCTTCGCTTGTCTCTTGTACAGTTGTTCAGGAATAGAATAGACGGAAGATGGTTTCTGTGCAAAAGCACAGCCTTAAGACTCGGTTTCGAAGAGTCTAGAAACAGTCTCCATTCTTGTGGGTCATGAGTGATTTCTAAGGCATTCATGAGGCCCTCAATATCAGAACAGAATAACAGAGTACTTTCCTTTCTGAAGAAAGCCTTCAACTGCTGATGGCGCTTTTGATATAAAGTAACTGTGACATCTTCTTCTAGAAGATTTCATTGTCGGAGTCTCGATCCTAGCAATTCTGCCTTGTTCTTGGATAAGTCCAAATCACGAACCAGGTCATTTAGTTCTTCCTATGTTAGTCTGTGTGGGGTTGATGATGCACCACAGTGAAAATATGGATCACTGCATGCTAATGGAACAGGAGAAGAACAGGTTGGCTCACCCTGTCCTCATCAGATGAATCAAGAGAATATTCTGCTGGAGGTTCTGGAATAGGAAGTCCCTCACCATGTGGGACTGGTCTCAATGCAGATGGAATGCTTGGGTAGACTATTTTCGACTTCTTTTGCTTCATTATTCCGCCAAAAAGAAGAGGAACCAAACAGAAGGAACAGTCTTATGCGGTTGCTTGGCTCTCTCCACACCATAGGACTGCAAACGGCACTGATGGTCTTTTGCCATTGAATGACTGTGAAAGCTGTGTTGTACATGTAGCACAGCATATATGCGGGGCCCAAGGCTTGTCTTGGTCACCAACCTTGCATCCGAAGTCAAGATGATAAGCCTTCTTCACTTGAGAAGTGATACTTTTCTTCTGGTTGGCAAATGTCACTTCCCCACAAATGGAGCAGAAATTGTCCACACTATTAGCGCACTTTCGAGGCATGGCTGTTCTGTATTGTGCCTAAATGGATAAAATAATAACAGCTCTATGGAACAGTAGCTTCAGCTGTCTCGCACAAAGTCTGAAATATTTTCAATGCTCAACCTTTCTGACAGAGCTTTATATAGTGCACTGCTGACGTCAGCTTACTTCAGCAGCCGCCTGGCAGTAGTATTGAATTGCATCAGAAAATGATGCACTCAACTCTGGATGATGTTTGCATGATGGTATTATGCAATGCAATGCAATATTACATCCTTCTAGGCTGATTTAGGGTGTTGTTGCAGTCCTACTGGATCTATTTACACGGTAAATATATAAAATGAATTATATAAAATATCTTCAAAACGAGAACTAATAAAAAGTTTTCAGGGTTATATTCATGTTCAGCACACCAAGATACTACAGATTAGGGCTTTTCTAAGTCAGTAATGATCTCACAGTTGACCAGTGTTACGGGACTGGAATTGTTGAGGTCATACTTAAAGAGTCAACAGTCAGTCAACACCTCAGTCTTCTGACTCCTAGTTCATGCTCCTCTTCTTTTTTGGTTGATCCATTCGCCAAAGAAATCTGAAGCTTAATAGATTTTGGACTCACAGCTGAATTTAGACATTCAATACTATTTATCTGATATAGTTACAGTATGCATATTTACCTATATATATTATTAACCTCTCTATATCTTAGTTTTTGATTCTGTAAATTAAAGGAAATATTAGCTAAAATTAAGGAAAACAGTGGAGACAAGAGATAAAAAAGAAGTATCTGGTGCTTCGTAAACACATGGCGTAGCAGTTGACATGTGATGGAGAAAACTGTGAGCCAGACGTTGACCAGCTATTTTGGTCTGATCCACAACTCCGACAACCATTTCTATTCCAGAGGCACTGCTCCTTTTGAAGATCCTGAACACCCAACTCCATCTGAAGATACACTTCCAGGAGAACCCCAATCACCACATGACAGAAAATAGGTTCTCAAAAATTTCTTAACAATTGTTATGAAGATAATTGTTATGCCTATTTTTGAACAATCTTTGCATATTGTCTTCATCGTTTGATATGAACCTGACTCAACTATGTATGAAGTGCCTATTATGCATCTGCCACAGTATTAGGTATAGAAACATAGATTTAGCATAACAACGCTTATAGTCAAGCACAGAAAACTGAAAATTAAACAAGGTTACACAATTACTCAAATGCAAGACTACCGTGGCCAGTGGTAGGTCCCTCTGCAACCCAAACTTTCCTAATAGTCATATACTGATACTCCATCAAGGACCAGGATCAAGGGCCACAGAGTTGGGAGGTAGAGAGTCACCACTCACTTTCTAACAACAACCAAAAAATACACAACCTGATTTTAAACTAAAGAAAGTCATTGCTTCCTTAACACATTTTACTTATTTACACTTGATGCAAGAAAGTTTACAAATAGATGTCAGCAAGATCTATACATCCAAGTCTTTAAAATGTGGAATTAAGTCTTATAGCTTTACTTTTAAAATTACTTCTAAACATTTATCTACACTTTCATTTCAGTTCTTCTGAAATGACAAAAGAAAAAAATGGAAATAAATGTGCCCTGAAAGCCAAATGAAATGTTCCTTCACACAAAGGGCAAAATGTACTCCTTGTCACCATTTCAACAGGCTGCATTAGTGTAAAGCTCAGTTATTTGCATTGATGAAAGATCTCTTAGCCTGTAGTGTTGTCAAACACACACACACGCACACACACACACACACACACACACTCTTAAGATGATTAAATATGCATTACCTTTAGGAAAAAATCACAACAGGAACACTAAAACGCTTGCTGGGGCACTACCTATTATTCTTTAGCTCTGGATTTGAAAGTTTAATAAAGGTTTCCTTGCATAATAGGCCATTTTAATGGTTTTTCACAAAAATTTTAAGAAACAAAATTTTCATTATTCACTTCTGACCAGGGGCAATTTTATCAAGAGGTACACAACTGTACTAGCACATAAAACAGCGTGAAAATAGACTTACAAGTAAAAGATCACTGCAAAGTGCCAAATAGCACACTTTTTGTAGCCCAGTTTGACAATGTCCATGTCCTACCCACATTATCTGTCTTCATTTTCCAATGTTCTGAACTATGTGCCACACTCAACTGGGAAGCAGAAGCACTAGGGAGTGCTGTCTGTGTCTGGAACAGAGACTTGGCCAACTGCCCTGTTAACACTACCTGCTGATAAACCCTGCTAGCCTTCCATATCCAAAGAAAGGCATCCATTATACCTCTTCTATTTCTCTGCTTCAAATTTGTGGGGGGTTTTTTGTTTTGTTTTGTTTTTAGCATAGAAGACCTGAGGTGTAAGCCAGAGATGCAGGGGGGTAAGAGGATCTACCAGAGACAGAATGGGAAGTAGAACAGACAGATTTACTGAAAAACACTGCTGAGGGGAGCAGCTATTGAGACAGGAGAGGTCTACTGTGCCATATGCGGGTTATCTTCCTGGCTAGAATTGAACTCAGGCCTTAGCAGTGATAGTGCTGATACTTAACTGCTAGGCCACCAGAGAAGCCCTAGTTCTCTGCTTTAGAAGCTTCTTCCTTTCAAAACATAATAGCCCTAGAATGGGCTATTCCATTCTAGAAGCCCCAGGTAAAGACACTAGCAGTGTCAGAGCCATTATAACTATACTTAGACAACTTGGTTGTGTTCTAATTTTTAGGTCTATCTCCACTCACCCCTCCTTACTTTTTCCTGTTAAGTTTTATTAATTTCACTGTTTATTATTAATTTAAAATTGTATACATTGCCTTATACATTGCCATAAATAATTTAGTGCTGTCTTAAATACATATGATCCGGTGGTTCTCAACCAAGCACAATTATGCACTCCAAGGGACCTTTGAAAATGTTTGAAGATATTTTTGCTTATTACAACTGGGTTGGGGTGGAGTTGCTTCTAGTGGGTAAAACGAAGAGATTCTGCTAAACAGTCTACAAAACACAGGGAAATTCCCCCACAAGGAAGAATTATTTAGTCCAGAAAGTACCTTAAATCCAATACCATGAAATTAAGACAAAGCAAAAGTTGATAGTAGGATAATAAAATCCAGTAAAGGCAAGCATTTCACCATAAATGGACTACAGATTTGTCTTTGAGCTTCCCATCAGCCAGATCAAAGAGGGAAATACCATCTGGTAAAAGACATGGTACTATCTGGTAGAGGTGCTTAATAAATAATAAATTAATTAATTGATAAATAAAGGTGCTTAAATAAACCCTAACCAGCAGATGTTTCTGCTGACTCAAAAAGCTGGTAATAAGTCTTCCTAAGGTCAGCACAAAGAAGATGGAGAGGAAAACATTTTCTATCCTGAGGGCTCCACATGAAAAATCCAAGTGTAGTTTCAGTGTAGTGACTTCTCACAGAAACCCACAGTACAAAAATGGGACAAAGAACAAAGTAAAAGCAAGTCAAAAAAGGACCACAACAGGTAGGCATAAGTCTACTTCCGTTATTCTGTTTTGTTTTGTTTCTTTGTTTTTTCTCTGTTCTGCCCTGAGGGTAATATGCAAATATACAAGGTGTTGGACAGACTACAGATCTTTCAGAAAAATGGTGCTCTATTTCTCATAACTGTATTCCAACATTTGGGCAAAACAGAGTTTGACTATCTCCTGTAACAATAAATTAGAGCAGACAGACTTCTCAGTTAAGAGAAGGAGCATATTCTCTATACTTCCACAGCAAGAAGACATGGATCCATTACAACTAAAAACTGTTAAATTATAAGGAAAAAGATAGGGGCAATACAATTTTAATTTTACAAGTGACACATTCTCTCCATTGTATTAAGGGACTATATAAACTAGATTGAGTTCAGAGGGCTTAACCTGTAATCCAAACAATCCATAGTTCAAGATGCAAGTGTCAAGGAAAAATTTCTTTAAAAGTAGTTATTTTAAAACTCGATTAGTGAACTAGTAGTTTAATTTGGGAAAAAATGAAAATATCTACTTTATACCATGCACCAAAATATAACACATTTAAAGATTCAACTTTTTAAAGTCAAGAAATAATTAAAAGTATATGCAGATTATTTGTGTCTAAATATATATCATTGATCCATCTATCTTTAGAAAAGAGGAGACATTTTAAGGTGATCCCTCTTGCAAAGTAAGAAAACAGTAGGAAAATATTGATGATTCTGCTATTTAAAATTTAATGGCATGGGTTTTTAAACATCAAAAATGCCATAAAACCTAGGGTCCAGAACCACTGGTTTATATGTAATTTATGTCATCACTAAATTATTTTTGGCATTCTAATTCCATTTTCCAATATAAGAAATCAGAGCTCCTTAGAGAAATGCTGATTCTAGAACTGAAACAGGAAATATACACGATGAGCATGGGTACCATTTTTGGTACCAGGAAGTAAAGAAGTAAAAAAACAGACAACCAAAAAAAGAGGAGTGGAGAAGAGAGGAGAACAGAGGGGGAGGGGAGGGAAAAGAAGAAAAGAGAGGAGAGAAACTAGCACATACACTGATGGGATATGTCAAAAAATAATAATAATAACACAGGAATCAACTGAATGGGCTTCCAAATGTCAACACTGGAACAATTTGAGCAACAAATAACAGACCTCTGGATTATGACTTGAAGTACAAAGTAAATACCCATGTGTCTATACTGACATAATTAAGTGACTGAATAAACTGATAAGAAGAGACAAATTTACCTTGGAGAATTCCAAAATTTTTATGTAGATGCATTCTCCCTGGTGAGATGAAGCATAGTGCTCACTTCTAAGAATGACTTGTGCATAGAGACAGTTCCGTGAAACCAGGGGGCCAGGGTGGGGGAGTGGCAGGAATGGGGAAAAAATCACCACCTTTGTCAGGAGATCAAGATCAGCAAGTCACAATGATACTGTATACCGTTGATATGTGATGAAAATGGCTCCTCCTCAAAACACATACCTCCAGTCTAAACACGAGAAAAAAATTCCAATAGAGGGACATGCCATAAATACCTGGCCCAGGGACACACTGGACCGTGGCGGAGGGCTGTGAGAGCAACGGATGTGGGCGTAGTGTGGTAACATCCAACTGAAGGGTGTGACCCTATACCTCTAACTCATATACAGTCTTGCAAATCAATGATACCTCAAAAAAAATTTTTTTAGATACCTGACAGTTTTTTCCCAAAACTGTAAAGGTTATGAAAAGTAGGGAAAGTCTGAGAAACTGTCATAGCCAAGAGGATCCTAATGAGACATATGATTAATGTAATTTCTTTTCCAGGGTGGAATCATGGGTGAACAAAAGGGTATTAGGTAAAAATTAAGAAATGTGAAAGCATAAACTTCAATTCATAATAATATATAAGTATTCATTCACTGATTTTAACAAATGTACCATATTAATACTAGGTATTATTAAGGGACACTGGGTATTAAGTTTTTGGGAAATCCGTTATCTTCTGAATTTTCCTGTAAACCTGATACTGTTGGAAAATGAAAATCTATTTTTTTAAATGCCATTATCTTTCCAAAAATTAAATGTAATATTCAAGTGTGACCCTGAAGTTCCTTTCCTAGATTTATTCCCCAAAGTAGTAAAACAATGAATACATGTTCATAGCAGCATTATTCACAGTCACCAAAAGGTTGCGTAAATAGCCCAAGTGAGTGGATGACAATTTTCATTAAAAAAAAAAAAAAGATAAAGTGTGGATAGATGTTTGAGGTCGATATATTTGGCAGCCACAGCATATCTGATTTCCATGTGGGAATCCAGAGCTAACTCCTGAGAATTTCTAAGAACTAGTTTTTGCCTAGATCCAAGATCCTCAGTCTGACTTTGACCTCCCCAGTTATTCATTTCTATTATTTTTGTCTAAGGAGTTATTTGGGGTTAACCCCTGTGCATGTATGCTGTTCCTTTAAGGGTTTGGACTATCCCACTGGACAAGTGCCAGTCTTGGGCAGATTCTCTAAATTCAAGCAGCTCTCATTAGAGGGGAGCTGGCCCTTCATTCCATCCATTAAGGATGGATCCTCAACCTGGAATTGCTACTATCTGTCCATGAGCTTGAAAACTGCACTCAGTCTGAAAGCTCTGAGACGGGCTGTATCATCTGCTATATTGCACTTCTAATTAAGGACTGACGATTCCACTGCATCTGTGTGAGTCCTTGGATTGGCACTAACCTGGTAGAAAAGAGGGTTTTGTTTTGTTTTATTTTTATTGGAAATTTTGTAAAACTCATGTTGACTTTCTACCTAATCTCCTTTGGAAGACAGGAGTTACTTCAAAGGTATAGGCTGTGTAGAAAATTCCTGACTCTAATAAGAGGAAATGGGGTCACAAGTCATCTTGTTACCTGAACCAAGCTGCCTTAGCAGCTTGGGTGCCTGCAGGAGCGGTGGGGCCTCTTATCCCGCTGCTCCGGAGTCGGTTGTGGCAGTTGCTCCTGCCCAGTAACTGCCGTTTTTTGTATGGACCAATCAGGTGGTAGGAGCCGATGGGTCGGTCCAATCAGCTCCAGGATTGAACATGGTCCAATCAGACTTATGGATGGTACTCTGGGAGAGGATATAAGCCAGGACTGGAGGGACCCAGGGAAGGAAAAGATTGGACCAAGGGGAGGGAAAGAAAAGAAGGAGGAAAAAGAAGAAAAAGATTGAACCGAAGAGGGGGGGAAAGATTGAACTGAACAGGAGAAGACACGACACGACCAGCCCCCAGGAGAAGAACGACAGTTCCAGACTCCAAAGAGAGAAGAGAGAAGTCAGTTCCTGGCCTCTGAGAAGAGAAGAAAGAAGAAAAGAAGCACCAGCAGCCGCCCTCCGAGGAGGAAGAGAAGCCGAAGGACTCTGCAGAGACTGGGCCTCCGGTGCTGTCTCTGACGTAGCCTGAAAGGAGCCCCAGAGGCCTGCGCCTGGTGTCTCAGAGACCTGTTTGTGGGTGTCACCCAGCACCTCCCAAGGAGCTGCCGTCCCCGCTGCGTTCTGGGTGAGGCGGCCGCCACCTGAGGCTGCAGTGAGCTCTGTGTTTCCCCCGTTTGTACAATAAACCCCATGTTTGCTGTTGTTGTTCCTGTAGCCTGAAGTCTCCTGCAATTGTGCGCGCAGGTGAGAACCCACAGGCAGTGCCCTGTCCTCTCATCAGGCACTGTCCTTTGTTGTATTTGGCCTTTTGGCCTTTTGGGGCTTTTTGGTGGCTCTTGCCGCAGCTCCTGGGCATTTGAGCCCCTTTCTGCCCGATTTCAGTTGGCAACCACGAAGGGATTAGACACCCCTTCTGCCCGATTTCAATCTAAGTGTTTTGAGGGTGTTCCGCTTTGAAGAATCCTTGCTGGCCTAATGTTTCAGAACAATGGTCCTGCCACATGTGCATTTCTAACTAAATGGACTAAATTAACCAACATAATTTAAAATGGCCATTATAAGGAACTTTTGAACTCTCCAAACTTGCTTTTATTAAAATTAAATTGGAAGAACATGGCACTGAAAAGCTAATCCTGGAGGGAAAGTCTACTTCTATTGGTATCTGGAGGCCTCCAAACATTACCAAGAGTCTAAAATTGCTTCTCCGCAAACTAATTTTTTTTTAATTAACTGAGGCTGACAAAGAATTGAAAAATAAAATGGCAGCTGAATCCTCTCTCTCCCTGCTGCTTCTTGTGTCAAGAAGCATTGCTACAGCCATGCGCTCAGGCTCACCTCCACACCTTCTTTATCCTCTGTGCCACCCAGCACCCTTTGAGGAACTCAGCTTTCCTAGTGTCACTGAATCATCCTCATGTTACTGAACTCCCACCTCAGAAATAAAAATTCTCATTTAAAGTTAAACCTCTGAGGAGCCAGAGAAATCTCAATCTCTTACATTCCTCTGACTAAAGTCTAATTGCAAGCCACAGTTAAAGAGTTTCCTAAAGTACCTGAGGACTTTCACAGTGTACTGAAGAATTTAACAAAGTTATGCAAACATACCAACCTGATTTTTCTGATATCGCACTGTTGGTGGAGATGTTTAAGCCAAACATTTGATGGAACTTGCCAGATGGTAAAATCATGAAAAGGATTTAGATAAACCTCTTTTGACAAAAGACTAAGAAAGTCTAGGGTAGATGGACTCAAAATAACACCAGGATTTTTTGTAAGCCTGTGGACTGGAACAAATTCAGGTTGTATATACGAGCCTGGTCGTGATTATTGTATTTGACTTCAAATTGTTTTCAAAGGAAATTTGGGTCTACTTTCTGCTGTTAGATTCACTAAGGTGGCTTTTAACTCTGTATTTGTTAATTGGCTGAACCAAGATCTTTCTCTTCTAATATAAAGAAATATAGTTGGAAACCATGTCAACTCCACGTTTGGTTAATTTGGCAAATTAACTTGCTCAATTTTACCTTAGATGAGCCACTTAAAAGAAAGATTGCAAAGATCCTTAATCTTCAACTGTCAAATTAAGCTTCCTATGTGGAACCAAACTCCTATCATACATAGATAAATACCTCTGGAAAAGTAGATATCTAATTACGTAAAATTAAGGAAAAACTGTGTTGATTGTAGTAATTTGTACATACAACCCCTGCTCTGTTGATACATTTAGTCACATGCCTAAATTTTATTTTTTTTTTATTTTTTTTAAGATTTATTTATTTATACATACAAGCTGGGGTGCAGACCAGAGTTGTGGGGTGGCGAGAGGGTTCACCAGAGACAGAGCGGGGAGCAGAATAGGCAGATCAGAAATACACTGCTGAGGGGAGCAGCGGGCAAGGCAGGAGAGGTCTGCCGCACCATGTGGGATTCTCCCCGGCCGGGTGTCGAACTCGCATCACCGCTGCCAACAGCTCCACAGCGCAGCACTTAATCGCTGCGCCACCAGGGAGGCCCACATGCCTAAGTTTTAGCTTCCAGTTTAGCATATCATACAAACTGCACTTGTGATACTGTTTTAATTCTGACTTGTATACTTACTGTTAAGTTCTGTAATGGCATATAAAACTTTTATAGAAATAGAGTGTCCAGAGGTGGTGCTAACTAGCATTTCAAGATCGCCATAATTTACAATTTTGACAAGATATAGACTTTAGTTACGAGACCCTAGAAATCTGATTGTGGAATTGAGACTATAGAAGGGGGAAGGGGAGACCCTCCCTGGTGGCGCAATGCAGTAAGTCTCAGCAATATGAAGCTGTCCACAGCCACTGCAGCACAAGTTTGATACCTGGCCAGGGAGAGTCCCACATGGCACAGCAGACCTCTCCTGACTCACCCACTGCTCCCCTCAGCAGTGTATTTCTGTCCATCTGCCTGTTCTGCTCCCCACTCTGTCTCTGGTGAATCCTCTTACCACCCTACACCTTTGGCCTATACCCCAGTTCTTGTATGCATAAATAAAATCTTTAAAAAACAAAAAAAGAAGAAGAAGGAGGAGTAAGGGGGAAACACAAGTGGAGTGGGAGCACAATGGACTAGGGGGGAGGACTGCAGGTGCCCGGGGGGTGGGGTGGTGTGGTGACATGCATCTGAGGAGGTGTGGTCCCAGGCCTCTCAATCACATATAATGCTATAAATCAATGTTACCACAAAAAAATAATAATGATACATTTTAAAAGAAAGAATGTCTGAAATCTCTTCTATCGCCCCACTATTTTAATGTGACCTTGTTAGGTTTTCAAGTTGTGAATCTTACCTCTGAGGTGGGAAATGAGACCCGGGAAAGATCCTTTCTGGCACTGAGGGACAAGAAGTCATTGAATCCAGGAAATGCCTGACTACATCAACGATGCTTTCAAAGAAAGATCTTGACTAAAAGAGAATTATGTGGAAAATGCTAGACAAAAGCCTATTTAAGCGAGATTAAGAGATTAGAAGAGAGTGCTCACATACACATAATCTACAAACTACAGGACCCAAGATGCTTTGCATCTTTGAAAGTTATGTAGCGTCCCTGCCCTGACAGAAGGAGGTCCTCCAGAGGCAATACAGGGGCTGGCTGGTCCTGGGTCCAGGGAAGTGCACATGAGTCTTGCCTTTTTTACTGTTGATTTTTAATAAACCCATTTGTTGGTAAAATAAGTGGTGTTTTTTGTTTTTTTTTTTTTTAGTTTATGTAATATACCAAAGGGGTGAACCACTGGGGTATCACCTGTAGCAAACCAAGGACTTATGAATGGGAGACTACAGAGTTTCTTTTTTAAAAAATAGAATAAGCCACACTGTGCATATGTAACCATGGGAATCTGCTTTCTTGAGGCTAGTGAAGACAAAAAACTGAGCCTCAGAGTATCCTTGTATGCTTCCTAATACCAGACGGTCTTCAAATGTTCCTCTATCTACTTTGTAGAATTACTGGGCTGGCAAAATTAGTAACACCTAATCAAAAATAATCTGAAATCCACAATATTTAAATCACTGAGTTGTCCTTGGATTAAAAAGCTCATATTATTTTTTAATTCAGAAGACTCTTACTTGAGTTACAAAATGATAAGAAATAAAAAGTTAACAGAGGTAACCAAAAGCAGGACGGATGTGGACAGAGATTAGCAGGGCTGCCCACTCTGTGAAGATCAGCAACTGGGTTTGGCAGAATGGCAACTGAACTAGAAAACTGGCCTCCTTTTTCTTCTTTGTGATCAGTGCTGTGAACAAATCCTACAGTGGTATCCGGTTGCTTGTGGTGGGTGCCATGTCTAACCTGAAGTGAGAACCCGAGAAGCATCTCAGATTTTCCCTCCTGACATACATAGTGCCTCTCCTCTCCACCTTGTAGAAGAACTTTCCCAAGGGTGGCAGACCAGGCCAGGAATGTGAAGCTAGGAGGGCATCAAAGAGTTTTCTGGGGGGTTTCAGAGACAACACTGAGATAATATAGAGGGTGTGGGTCTTCCACATGAGGATGGAGTGAGAGTATACAAGAAGGAAAAAAATACAGAAAGTCTTGGGCAATGAACTATAGCTTCACCTCTGAGTGCTTATGGTGGATATATGATCCATGGAGTTGCCTCCATATCCAACAAGGTAGGTTGGGTTCAGGTGTTCTGGGGGACAGGTCAGACCAGAACTTGGCTAAACAAGACATCATGTACTGAATATGTCCTGGCCTCAACCTGGAAACACATGCCCATTGCTCTAAGCGCTAGGGATGTGGTGTTTTGTCTTGCTGTTTGGAAATGATGTGAGCTGGAGTTCTCAGTGAGGAGGGTGAGGTTATTCCATGTGACAAGCTTTGTGGAGAAAACCTAGCCCTGGCCCTGGACACACACCATCCTGCCAAGCAGTGTGCCAGCTTGGCATTGTAAGGGAGAAAGCACTGGTCAAACGGGTGAGCGAGGGGGCTTAGGATGGCACAGGACCTTCGGGTGTCCTAACCTATTACTTTCATAAGACCCCTTCAAGATTTTCAGAAATTGGTATGAAAACAAAGGCAACTCATTGTGCTCCAGCTGTGACCACAAAGTGGAACTTAGAGGAGCTTGCTCCTCAGGACAGCCCAGGGTCAAGGCCTTTATTTTCTTAAGATGTATACTTTTATTGAATTGTCGCAGCATCTCAATCAACTCCCAGAGAGACCAAAGGTGTAATGACGACTGACCATTTAAAATGAAACAAAATATAAAGAGCAAATATTCAGAAAGACAGGAAAATTCAGTGGTATGATTTAGAGTCTGGCTCTGGTTCCTCTGGGGTTGATAAAATCTAAGTGGCTGGTTCATCCCTAAGTGGCTGGTTCATGACTATTGTTACCAAAGATTTCTATCCCCTCAGTTCCTTTTAAACTGAGAAATCTGTTTGTTTGCTTCTTTGTTTTTTCAAAAACATGATATTAAAATCAACGTGAAACATCAACTCTCTCAGCTACCTTCCAAAAAGGCAGAACCTAAGGAAAGCACTGGCCTCTGAGGGCCCAGCTAATGAACTACGGGAGCTCAACTCCAAATGCAACAATGTTTTGGGTGAAAAAATGTGATACATGAGAGTGGGCCCAGTTGCCTGCGCAATTTCTCTATAGGTGACTAGTGAGGGATGCCAAGCCATGTGGGTGGTCCTCTGGTGATTCAGCTGAGTCAAGAATTTGCTAATGACTCAGTGGATTCAGGCAAATAATACTGATAGCACAGTCAGAAGATGCAAACCTTTAGTCAGTAAGGGGCGAGATTATACGACGTCAGGTTCTCCTGATCCGGGGCGGGGGGGGATTAAATGCAATATATTAAGCCATCACTATAATATAAGACCGGAAGACTCATCTTCACATATTTCAGAAACAACCTTCAAAAAAATAACAAGAAGATAAAAGACAAAATCTAGAGATGATGGACTTCACATGTGGGTTCTTCATCACGACTCCAGCATTTAGTTGTACTCTCAAGGAAGAGAGAATTCATAATCTTTCAAGGAGAAATTCATAGGCAGATCACAGTAGGATTTTTTTGGAAAACTGATATGACTAGAACAGATTTAAGAGGGGAAGCAGTTACTCAGCAGTTAAAGTCACATAAAGAAAAGTCATCATAAAAATAAAACTCAGGAGAAATTGAAAAAAAAGTTCATGAAGACAAATATAGATTAAATAAAACCCAAAAAAGAATCAAAATGCAAAATTCCAAAGATTAGAAATGAATAGAAAGGAAAAAAATGACAAAATCATCAAAAATATTAAATAAGTATAAATGTAACATTCAAGAGATGATAAAACAGTTTAAAACACAATAATGGTAACATTGTAAGTAACTTTAATTAGACATTTATCATCTGGGCACTAAGAACTTTAGATACACTTTATCAATTAATATTCAAAACAAGTTCTCACTAGCTCCATTTTACATATCAGAACACTGAGAAGGGTTACACAACTTGTCTAAAGACACTCAGAAACTGGTAGAAGAAACAAGCAAAACCATCTCCTCTGGCCACCAAAACCTTCCCAGGGCTGCGCTGAACCTTTTTTTTTTTAGCCAAAGATAAAACCTTCCAAGTTAATAATGGAATAAAACAATTAAGTTAAAATTCAACCAAACCTGAATTAAGAAAATTTAAGGACCAGAAAGCTAAGATAAACAACATAAAATAATGTGTTAAACTTCAAGAGAAAGGTAAGTAAAGGAAAAAGATAAAAAGCAGGAAAACTGCAAATAAGGGAGCTTTTGAAATAAAATATAGGAGAAATAAAGAAAATCAATTAAAATGGCATGAACAACGTGGAAATACCTAATTAAGCAATGCTGCAATACTAAGTGTTACAAAAGAGAAAATGGGGGTAGTGATAAAATAGGACAACAGGAGTCAAGTAGGAAATGGGCTCCCACAGCATGGTCTCCCTGTAAGTATGAAGGACTAATGCTGGCATCGGCATCCTACACCCACATACACTATGAACAGAGTCTTTTTTTAACATTTCTGAGCCAAACTAGTGACCACACTTGAACAGAATTCCAATTTAACCTTGGCTGCAGGATTTTCAACAACCCATACTGAGGTTTGACAATGGTGTTTCACACTAAACACACTTGCTCTTTAAAAGATATTCTTTCAGGCCTCCCTGGTGGCACAATGGGTTGAGCCAAGCACCATGAAGCTATCCAGAGCCACTGCAGCACGAGTTTGATCCCCAGCCAGGGGGATTTCCATATGGCCAGCAGACCTCTCCTGCCTCGCCGGCTGTCGCCTGCTGCTCCCCTCAACAGTATATTTCAGTCGATCTGCCTGTTCTGCTCCGTCTGGTGAGTCCTCTCACCACCCTACACCTCTGGCCTACACCCCAGCTTGTATGCATAAATAAATAAGTCTTTTAAAAAATTAAATAATAAAAAATAAATGAAAGATATTCTTTCAAGGAAAAGAGTCTCACATGAAGTAACTCCTGATGCAGTTGTAGCATTCTCAGGGGTCCTCAGGCCCATCCAAGAGACCCAGCTCCTATCAGAGCTGCTCAGTGCAGGAGGCAACCTGTCCTGGTGGAGTCTGAGCCACACACCAGCATGCCAGAGCCTAAGAGGTCCTATTTCTATTTGTTCAAGCCACCTTATTTGACTTTGGAAACCCCCCACCCCTAGAACACTGCCCCCCAACCCAGGATTAAGTTCTATTTTTATCCTAAAGCATTATATGGAAAGCACATTGGAAAATCCTTTCCTAAAAACAGGCCACTTGTTCTAAGAGAGTCTTTTATTAAGGCACAAACTGCTACTAATTGTGCAATGTATTTAAAAGCTAATGCTATAGGCATAGATTAAGAATTTGATGCTTTTCTAGGGGGAGTAAATATATCATGCAGGCAAGTACACATGCAGACAGAAAAGTTAGGCCTTTTATAACAGCAATTCGGGAACAAGAAATATGGGGGAAAGGACATGATAAATGAACTTCACTGAAGTGACCCTAAACTCCTGTCTCCAGAAGAAAAACCACTCCTGGTGCTTCATGATTAATTTACTGGCAGTGTTAGAGCACTTTGTGCTTTAGAAACCAAAGGGAAAAGTCAATAGAAACAAAACAAAAACTCATGGTTTAAATAAAGAGGTAACTAATGATTAGCACAGATTGTCATTGACTATTGGTTCGAGAAAGCATAAAGCGTGAGATGATGTCTTCACCCAACATTCCAACAGTCCTGCGTAACTAGACTATGCCAACCAGTGCAGCATAATTTGAACTGTAGTGAATAATAACATCTTCTCACATTATCTTTCAATGTATAATACCTATTATTTTGACTCTTAGAGTTAGAAAATAAAACAAGTTTGTTTACTGAACCTTCTTTAGAGGAATAATACAAATAAAGCATTTAAATGACAGTGATAAAAAGGTTACCTGAAAATCCATTAAAATAATTTTCAAATGTGTGTTTCTCTTTGGTTTATAATGTAGGATCTTTTTTATAGAATAGTGTAGTTGAGTACAATCAAACAACTAGACTTGAGATGGATCTTTGAGAAGGTATAAAATATAAATTGGTGATAAAAATGCAGAATGTATTCTAAGCAGAAGAAACCTCGTAAAAATCCAAGATCTGAGGATGAGTCAAGAATGGATTTGTTCATCTTTCTCAAGGCTTAGGGTGATGAAGTCTCACGTTGGGCTGTCTTTACTTAATAGTACTAGTTCAGCCCTACATGTTCCAAATTCTTAAAGAGAAAATCTGACTTGTTCAGTTTGCAAAGATGGATACAACAGTGTCTTCTTTCCTACATAAGACAATATATGAGTCCCTGTTGATAAAAATTTTTTGGTAAAAGTTTGGTTAAGCAGGAGCATGAAAGAAGGGCTTAAAATCATTAATATTATAAGATGAAAATAACATAAATTAACTTTATCTAAAAAGGATTAAAATGTATTACTAAAAAAGAAACATAGATAAAAACACTAAATATAAAAAAGTGCTAAATAAAATAAATGTCAGCACTAAAATTTAAAAAATATACAATAAAACAGACAGATTTCAAACTGATGATATTTTAAAATGAGAGAGAGAGGAATAGACAGAGAGAAGGAATAGCAGACAGCAATGCTGGGGGATGGCGGGGGTCAGGAAGAGAAACAGAGGAAGAAAAATAATCAGTTAAAAATAGAATTAAGAACACAGATTAGAAGAAGACAATTTAAAATTTAGTAAAGAATGTGGTCAATAATTTGAATTTAGACAAACATAAATTTCTTGGAAAAGACTTTATTTGCCTCAAGTAGAAGCAGAGCTATAAATGGACCAATAATAGACCAACATTAATTAATTTACCCAATTTACCCTGAAAAAAGGCATAAAATCCAAGGAGATTTTAAAAATAAAGTCAAATCTGAAGTCTAAGGAATAATCATCCTGACATTAGTTTTGTAAGAGAACAAAAACAAGTTTCCTAACAGTTTTTTTAAGTTTCAAATATATAGTATAATACAATGCACTGATCTCATTTGTTTATATATTAATATATAAATATACTATGTACTTCATTATATATAATTATATATTTCATTATATATAAGTACGTATTTCATTATACATTATACAAACACTTACATACGTATATAAAGCTAAACATATTAAATCTGTACAGAGCTCAAAAAAAATCTTCATATGTTCATGCTGAATATATCTGAAAACTATAAAGATAGTTTAATACTAGGAAACCTATTAACATTATTGCCATTTCATTAGGCCAAAAGAGAAAACACACTAGTTAACGTCAATTAAATTCTCTTCAACTAAATGTTTACACATAACTAAAATGCATTTTGACCTAAAGGTAAGTCCTTATTTTTTAAAAAAGAAAATAAGCAATCTGTGCCATTTGACAGTGAAAAACAAAATCCAATTTAATCAAGGACAAAAGCACGATAAGAAAAACTCCTTTTACTACTATTACTTCGTATTGCTTTGATTTGAGTCAATATTATAAGCATGTCTAGCCCCAATTTAAGAGGAAGGGAAGGGTGGAGGGAGTGAGGGAAAGAGGGAAGTAAGGAGGATAAGAAAATTATAAAGAAATACAGAATTCAATTTCTTGCTTTGGAGATAGTGTAAAAGGCATCCATTGGCCAAAGCTGTGTTAATTTAAGCATAAGAAAAAGATGAATTTAAATGATCAAACACACTGAATAAATAAAAATCTATGTGAGCACAGTAATTCCCCTCCTTCCAGAAGGAGAAAGAGCAGGGAAAATTCTTTCACACAGAAGAAAGCTCATAACGTGGAAGGAATTATTTCATTGGAAAGTCACAAATTTGCTATCTCTAATGTAACAGTAGATTCAGTAAAGGATTCCTTTGATGATAAAACAATTAAGTGAAAAGTTATTGGTGACAGGATCTGTCCCTTTTAGTAAGTGAAGACAAACTATAGTTTTTGATGGAGAAATCTGAAGGTCACCATTTTAACCAAAGAATCATCATTAATAAAATGTAAATATATTATAACCATATCAAATATGATAGAGCTAACATCCACAAGATATGAAGATTTCATACAAAATGCAAAAAGAAACATCAAAACCCTCCCAGGGATGTTGGCAATATATGAGTACAGATTGCTTGCAGAAACAGAGCTTCACACTCTATCCCACCACTAGCAGTGGGAGAGCAGCACTGGATGAGATAGCACTTAGCCAGAGTCTTCACTAAATCAGGGAATTTCTCTCATATAATGACTGCAGGGACCCAGGTCCCAGTCCATTTCTCCCTTTGGTTACCATTCTTAGCCTGCAGCTTTCAGTCCTCGGTCACAGTATAGCTGAGAGAAATGGAAGGGCAAAGGGAAAAAGACTTCTGTCAACTGAACCTTTTCTTTATTATAGTCAGGAAATACCACCTTTCCCATACATCCCTCTCAGAAGAGTCACTTTGTAACAGGGTGGTCCCCAGGAAAAAGGGCGTGTTCCAGGTTCCCTGTCCCACCCAATGGAGGGTGGAGATGAGCAGAAGAGATAAGCTGAAAAAGAAGAGAGAGAAGACAGAAGAAGGAAGGAAGCAGGATAGAGAACCAGAGGAAGCACAAGGAGCAGAGAGACATGTGAAGAAGCTGCACTGGCCTAGACTGTTTGAAACAGATGTGGGTGAGGTGACAATGGCAACATTGATCTGCATTTTGATTTCGTTCTTTTCCTCCCAGAATTGTCTGGCTGTTTCTGGCCCTTTTCTATGGGTCCCTGCCAAAAGGTTTGTCCCATAATGCCATCATCACCGAAGGAAGAATGCTGAGGACTGAGGGTGGAGTTAAGCAATGGTGTTTTGGTATTTTAACCAGACATGTGAGCTTTGGGTGCGCTCTTGCTCTTGGTTGCTGATCGCCAGGTTTTTGAATGCGCCATTGAGATTCCAGCTCCGAGGAACTGGTAGGACGCATCCACCAATTTATTCTTTATCTTTTCCCTTCCGTTTTTGTAAATAAACATTTTATTAATTTTATTGTGTCTGCAGTTGAGTCTTATAAGTCCCTTTTAAAAGCATGGGTGAGACCCCACAAACAGGCACCCCATTTTATATCAGGGCTGCCCTGTAACAGTATAATTTCAATATCTAACATATATATGTGATTAGAGGAAATACACTAAGATGCCAATGATTCTCACATCCAGTTGATGTCATTTTTGGAGTCGGTGGGTTTGAGAGTGGGTCCTTGGGTTCACTCTGGGAAAGGTTTCATCAGAGCTCCCCTTTGGCGGCATGCGGCGAGTTTCTCCACAATACAGTTATACTTAAAGAACAGGTTTATTAAGAAAAGGGACAGGGTATGATCCCCTCTAATCAGTGAAATAAGCCAGAAAGGAAAAAGAGAAAAATATCGAATGGTTTCACTTATAACAGGACTATAAGGAAACCAAAT
>PVIJ01010080.1:11609-62641 GCA_004024925.1 Scalopus aquaticus | reverse complement strand
TTTGAGGAATCGCCATACAGCTTTCCATAGTGGTTGAACCAGTTCACATTCCCACCAGCAGTGTAGAAGAGTTCCTTTTTCTCCACATCCTTTCCAGCATTTGTTGTTGCCTGTATTTTTAATGTGTGCCATCCTCACAGGTGTGAGGTGGTATCTCATAGTGGTTTTGATTTGCATTTCCTTGATTATAAGTGATGTTGAGCATTTTTTCATGTTGTTGAGTGTTTTTTCATGTATCTGTTGGCCATTTGCTTTTCTTCTTTGGAGAAGTACCTTTTTAACTCTTCTGCCCGTTTTTTGACTAGGTTATTGGCTTTGTTTTTGTTGAGTTGTGTGAGTTCCTTGTAAATTTTTGTTATTAGTCCTTTATCAGATGTATTGTGTGCAAAGATCTTTTCCCAGTTGGTAGGGTGTCTGTTAGCTTTGGTTAATGTCTCTTTTGCTGTACAGAAGCTTTTTATTTTGATGTAATCCCATTTGTTTATCTAGTCTTTCACTTCCTTTACTTTGAGGGATGTGTCTTTCAAGATTTTGCTGAGATGTATGTCGTGTAGAGTTTTGCCAATATTTAATTGTATACATTTTATGGTTTCAGGTCTTATATCCAGGTCTTTTATCCATTTTGAGTTGACTTTTGTGCAGGGTGTGAGGTAGTAGTCTAGCTTCATTTTTTTGCATGTGGCTGTCCAGTTTTCCCAGCACCATTTATTGAATAGACTGTCCTTGTTCCACTGCATTTTCTTTGCTCCTTTGTCAAAGATTAGTTCTTCATAGATATGTGTTTTTAATTCTGGGAATTCTATTTGGTTCCAATGATCTTTCTGTCTGTGTTTGTTCCAGTACCATGCTGTTTTCATTATTATGGCTTTGTAGTATAGTTTGAAATCATGGAGTGAAATTCCTCTGTTTTCTTTCCTTTTAGTTAGTAGGGCTTTAGCTATGCGAGATTTTTTGTGGTTCCATATGAATTTCATCAGTAGTCGATATATTTCTTTGAAGAATGTCATTGAGATTTTTATTGGAATAGCATTGAATCTGTAAATTGCTTTTGGTAGGATTGCCATTTTTATAATGTTAATCCTTCCAATCCATGAGCAGGGGATGCCTTTCCATCTTCTTGTGTCTTCTTCTATTTCTTTCAACAGAGTTTTGTAGTTTTCTTTGTATAAGTCCTTCATGTCTTTTGTTAGATTTATTCCCAGATATTTGATTTTTTTGGTTTCGATTTTGAAGGGGATGGATTTCCTAATTTCTTCTTCTTCAGATTGGGTGTTTGCATATAGGAAGGCTACTGATTTTTGTGCATTGATTTTGTATCCTGCTACTGTACTGAACTGGTCTATTATTCTGAGTAGTTTTTCTATGGAGTTTTTAGGGTTTTGTATATATATTATCATATCGTCTGCAAATAGAGACAATTTAATTTCTTCTTTTCCTATTTGGATCCCTTGAATGTCTTTCTCTTGTCTAATTGCTCTGGCTAGGACTTCCAGTATTATATTGAAAAGTAATGGTGAGAGTGGACATCCTTGCCTTGTTCCTGATCTTAGGGGAAAGGCCTTCAGCTTCTCACCATTGAGGATAATGTTGGTCGTGGGTTTGTCGTATATGGCTTTTATTATGTTGAGGTATGTTCCTTCTATCCCAAGGATGTCAAGGGCTTTTATCATAAATGGGTGTCGCACTTTTATCAAATGCTTTCTCATCATCTATTGATATGATCATATGGTCTTTATTTTTCTTTTGTTGATGTGTTGGATTACATTGATTGATTTTCGGATGTTGAACCATCCTTGTGTCCCTGGAATAATTCCCACTTGGTTGTGGTGTATTATCTTATGGATGCATTGTTGGATCCTATTGGCCAAGATTTTGTTAAATATTTTTGCATCAGTATTCATTAGGGAGATTGGTCTGTAGTTTTCTTTTTGTGTATTGTCTTTGTCTGGTTTTGGTATTAGAGTAATATTTGCTTCATAGAATGTGTTTGGTAGTACTCCTTCCTTCTCGATTTTTTGAAAGAGTTTGTGTAATATAGGGACTATTTCGTTTTTGAATGTTTGGTAGAATTCATTTGTGAAACCAACTGGTCCTGGGCTTTTGTTTTGGGGAGGTTTTTAATTACTGTTTTAATTTCACTACTTGTGATTGTTCTGTTTAGGTGTTCTATATCTTCTTTGCTTAGTTTTGGGTGATTGTATAGTTTTAGGAATTTGTCCATATCCTCTAGGTTGTTATACTTGTTTCCATATAGCTGTTTATATGATTATTTTTTTTGTGTGTCCGTTGTGATTTCTCCTTTTTCATTTATGATCCTATTTATTTGTGTTTTCTCTCATTTTTTCTTTGTAAGCCTGGCTAGTGGTTTGTCTATTTTGTTTATTTTTTCAAAGAATCAGCTTTTGGTTTCATTAATCTTCTGGATTGTATTTTTTATTTCCATTTCATTTTTTTCTGCTTTGATTTTTATTTCTTTGCCCTCATCATTTTCCATATATTTTCCTTGTCTTCAATTCTCAATAGTTTTACTCTGTATGTCTTGCTGTTTTTTTTCTTTCTTTGTAATAATATGGAGATCGTTTGGCTTCCTGTATGTCAATTTTTTCGTGTTTGGGAAGTTCTCTTCAATTATCTCCTTGAGAAGTTTCTCTGTTCCTTTGTCTCTCTCTTCTCCTTCTGGGATTCCTATGATTCTGATGTTTCCTTTTTCATGGTATCAGATAGTTCTCGAAACTTTTCCTCATTCTTTTTCCTTTGTTTTTCTCTTTCCTTTTTTGCCTTGATTCTGTTAGTATCTTTATCTTCCAGAAAACTTATTCTTCCCTGCATATCTTTTAATTCACTTTTCTGGCTTTCCCTGAATTTCTTTAGCTCCTCTACTAATGTTTTTAAATCTTCCATTTCCTTCAATTTCTTCTTTATGGATTCGTTCTCATTCTTCAGTTCTTTTAAATCTTCCAGTTCCTTCAATTTCTTCTTTATGCATTCATTCTCGTTCCTCAGTTCTTTGTTCTTTTCATTTAATTCTATCAATTTTTTTGTGATGGCTATTTTGAAGTCTTTATCTGTTAGGTGGATGTAATCTTCTATGTCCATATTAATGAGCTCAGGAGAGGGATTTTCTTTCTGTGGTGTATTGTTTTGAGGGTCATTTGTGACTTTTTTCTTTCCCATTGTTGGTTTCCTGCTTTGCTCTGTTCGTAGCTTTCCGCTGGTGCTGGCGGGCATGACTCCTGGTTTTACTTGCTCAGGAGTGTTTGTGGTTCCCTAGTGTCTGAGTTGCCTTGGCTGTGGCTGGGTATCTTCTGGATTTTCTTGTTTTTCTTTGTTGAATTTTTGTGCTTCGCGTGGTGTGTCTCCAATGTGTTTCCGGTTCCGAGTTTAATTAGGGACGATGAAGGGGTGGTTTGTAGTAAATAAGAAAGAAAAGAGAAAAGAGAGAAAGAAAGAAAGAAAGGGGGAAAAAGGGTGAGGAAAGAAAAGGGGAATGAAGATGAAGAAAAGTAGGAGTGAAGGACCAAGAGAAAAAGGTAGGTTAAAAGTAAAAAAAATAATAATAATAAAAATAAAATAAATAAAATAAAATAATAAATAATAATAATAATAATAATAATAATAAATAAAGTATTGGGGAGATGTGAATTTGGAGTTCTGTAGTCCCTTTGCTCTTAGGTTCTGGGATTTCTGGTTGGGTCCCCTGCTGGGCTTCAACCCCTCCTTTCCAGTGACAGATGTTGTTGTCTTGCTGTTGCTGCTGTCATTAGTCCTTGCTGGGAGTCTTTCTATTCTTTCTCCCCTCTCCCCCCCCTTTTTTTCCTTTCCTTCTATGTTTGCCTGGGGCTATTCCTGCCCCTGGGGTTATGTCTGGTGGGGAGGGGTTGGGAGCTCCTGATCTTAGTTTCTTTTCTGCTGCTTGGCCCCGCTACTCTGCGAAGGGGTACAGGGGTGGAGGCTGTGGGTGGCTGTTGATCAGCGTTTCATCTCCCCTAGTTTCTGGGGTGCCAGTGTGCAGCCACCTAGAAGTTGGGGGTGTGGCAAGTGCTGGGCCGTGTTCAACACCTGCTGAGGTCTTTTTTTTTTTTTTTTTTTGCCGCCCTCCAGGTCCCAAGATGCTTACACTTTGCAGGGGAGGGTGTGGTCAGAGATAGTTTCAGCAGGAGCCTGTACCCCCAGCAACAGGTATGGGAGGGGGTTTGGGGACTGTCAGTCAATAGTTCTTAATCGCCACCCCTCTCATCAGCTTGGGATCAAGTTGCAGTCTAAGGCCCAAGGTGTTTGAGGTGGTCTCAGCGGGAGGTTTTCCAGTCTAACCAGTTTTTCTGGCCAATTTATCACCTAGCAATCAGTGGGGGATGTTTCTTGCTTGGACTTTCTCCCCGTTAAGATGTTACCTAGCCCCAGGTGGGGGATGGGACACGGTGACCCTCCCGCTTTCCTGCTCTTCAGGGCTGCCACGCAGGGAAGAGAGGGGGGTCGTGGGGTGGGGGAGTGGGGGTCGCGCTCCCAGTCGGCTGGCCGAAGCACTCTGACCTCACTGCAGTTTCTAACCTTGTATTCAGTGGCTCTCAGGGGAAGCTGGTTCACCCACCTCTCCTTGCTGCTGTTCCTCTGTGTGGGGTCCGATGTCTTTTCTCTTCTCTTTACTCCATCTCTTCGGTTTATTTTTAAGTCTAAAGCACCCCCTGGGTTGATTGTATTGTGTAGGGTATATGGTTCTCTTCGAGTCAGCTCTCAAAGTTAGGGGTATTTTTCTCCAAAAATCAATTTTTTGTGGGAAAGCCTGATCCTAGCATCTGTTCGCCTCCATATTTTGGGGCATGTCCCATTTCTGGGTTTTCTATTGGATTCCACTGGTCTGTGTGTCTGTTTTTATTCCAGTACCATGCCATTTTAATTATTATGGCTTTGTAGTATAGTTTGAAATCTGGGAGTGATACCTCCATTTTCTTTCTTTTTAGTCAGTAGAGCTTTTGCTATTTGTGGTTCCATATAAATTTCATCAATATTTTTTCTATTTCTTTGAAAAATGTCATTGAAATTTTTATCAGAATAGCATTGAACCTATAAATTGCTTTCAGTAGGTTAGCCATTTTGATAATGTTAATTCTTCCAGTCCATAAGCAGGGGATATTTTTCCATTTCTTTGTGTCTTCTATTTCTGTTATCAGTGTCTTATAGTTTGTTTTTTTTTAATAGGTCCTTCACCTCTTTTGTTAGGTTTATTCCCAAGTATTTGATTTTTTTGGTTTCAATTACAAAGGGGATGATTTTCTTGATTTCTCCTTCTTCAGATCGATTGTTTGCATATAGGAAAGCTACTGATTTTTGTGTGTTGATTTTGTATCCTGCTACTTTACTAAACTGGTTTATAATTTTGATTAGTTTTTCTGTGGAGTTTTTAGGATTCTCCATGTATATTATCATATCATTTGCAAATAGTGATAGTTTAGTTTCTTCTTTCCCTATTTGGATTCCTTGTATATCGTTTTCTTGTCTCATTGCTCTGGCTGGGACTTCCAGTACTATATTGAAAAGCAATGGTGAGAGTGGACATCCTTGCCTTATTCCTGATCTTAGAGGAAAGGCTCTCAGCTTTTCACCATTGAGGATGATATTGGCTGTGGATTTATCATATATGGCTTTTATTATGTTGAGGTATGCACCTTCTATCCCAAGGATTTCAAGGGCCTTCATCATAAATGGATGTTGAACTTTGTTGCGTGCTTTCTAAGCATCTATTGATATGATCATATGGTTTATATTTTTCTTTTTGTTGATGTGTTGGATTACATTCATTTCTGAATGTTGAACCATCCATATATCCCTGGAATAAATCCCACTTGATCATGGTGTATTATCTTTTTGATGTATTGTTGGATTCTGTTGGTGAGGATTTTGTTGAGTTTTTTTGCATCAGTGTTCATTAGAGAGATTGGTTTGAAGTTTTCTTTTTTGTGTTGTCCTTGTTTGGCTTTGGTGTGAGTGTGATTTTGGCCTCATAAAAGGTATTTGGTAGTATTCCTTCCTTCTCTATTTTTAAAAATAGTTTGTATAAGATATGGACTAGTTCATTTCTGACTGTTTGGTAGAATTCATTTGTGAAACCATCTGGTCCTGGGCTTTTGTTCTTGGGGAGGGTTTTGATTACTGCTTCAATTTTACTGCTTGTAATTGGTCTGTTTAGGTTTCTATATCTTCTTTATCGAGTTTTGGGTGATTGTATAATTTTAGGAATGTGTCCATTTCTTCTAAATTGTTGAATTTGTTTCCATATAATCGTTCGTAGTAATCTCTGATTATTTTATATATGCTCTATCTGTTGTGATTTCTCCTCTTTCATTTATGATCCTATTTATTTGTGTTATCTCCAGTTTTTTCTTGTGAGCCTGGCTAAGGGTTTGTCTATTTTGTTTATTTTTCAAAGAACAAACTCTTGGTTTTGTTGATCTTCTGGATTGTTTTTTTAATTCCTATTTTGTTTATTTCTGCCTTGGTTTTTTTTTTAATTTCCTTTCTTATACTGGCTTTTGGATTTTTTGTTGTTCATTTTCTAGTTCTTTGAGATGGGAGATTAGGTTGGTTAATTTTTTTTTAGTTGATTCTTGTTTCTTGATAGGAGCCTCTATTGCTATATACTTTCCTCTTATTACTGCTTTTGCTGTGTTCCAAACATCCTGTAAAGTTGTGTCTTCGTTGTCATTCATTTCTAGGTATTTTTTAATTTATTCTTTAATCTCCTCATTAACCCAGTGGCCTTCCAGTAGCATGGCTTTTCAATCTCCATGAAGAACACGGTTCCTTTTTTTCTTTTCATGGTTTATTTCTAGTTTGATGCCTTTATGATTGGAGAAGAGGGATGGTATGATTTTGATCTTAGTGTATCTGTTGAGGTTTGTCTTGTGACCTAATATGTGATCAATCCTAGAGTATGATCCATGTGCACCTGAGAAGAATGTATATTCAGATTTTGGGGGGTGCAATGTCCTAATGATGTCTATTAAGCCCATGAGGTCTAGGTCCTTTTTTAGAGCTTTAGTGTCCTTGTTTAGTTTTTGTCTCCTTGATCTGCCCATTGGTGAGAGTGGGGTAGTGAAGTCTCCTAGTACATATGTATTTTCTCTAATGTTTGTTTTCAGGGTTGATAATAGTTGTCTGATATATTTTGGTGTTCCTTCATTTGGGGAGTATATGTTGATGAGATATGTCTTCCTGTTGTATTTGTCCCCTTTATCATAATGTAATGTCCATCTATGTCTCTTTTTACCTTTTTTAGTTTGAAGTCTATTTATCTGATGGAACTATATCTGTTCCTGCTTCTTTTTTGGTCCATTTGCTTGTAGGATTATTTTCCAGCCTTTTACTTTCAAACTATGTTTATTTTTTTGCAGTTAAATGTGTTTCCTCTAGACAGCAGAAAGTTGGGCTCTATTTTTTTAAGCCAGTCTGCTGCTCTGGGTCTTTTTATTGATAAGTTTAGGCTATTTATATCTAGGGTTAATATTGATATACTGACATCTGTGTTTGTGGTTTTGTTTGCCTTTTTGTGATTGCATTTCTTATGTTATTCTGTTCTTCCTATTCATTACTCTGCAGGGTTCGGCCTCAGGGCTCCTTGTAGTATTTTTTGGAGTGGGGGTTTAGTAGTAATGAATTTCTGAAGTTTCTGTTTGTCTGAGGAGGTTCTTATTCTTTCTTCATAGAGGAAGGAGAGCTTTGCAGGATAAAGTATTCTTGGTTGGCATTTGTAGTCTTGGAGTTTATTGTATATGTCACTCTATTCTCTTCTTGCCCATAGTGCTTTTTCGGGTAAGTCTGATGTTAGCCTGATTAGTTTTCCTTTACAGGTTATCTCTTTCTTCCCTCTTGTCAGTTTCATTATGTTTTCCTTGTCTTGGACTCTTGAGAGCTTTACTATTATGTGTCTTACTGTATCTTTTCTTTCATCGTGGTAGTTTGGAGTTCTTCTCGCCGCTTGTATGTATATTTTCATCTTCTTCATGCTTGGGAAGTTTTTTACAATTATCGCCTTAAATAATTTCTCAGTTCCTTGACCTCTCTCCTAATCTTTGGGGATTCCTATCACTCTTATATTTCCTTTCCTCATGGTGTCAGATAAATCTCGAAGTGTTTCTTCATTTTTTTTTCTTCGTCCTTCTGTTTTCTTTTTTTTTTTTTAAAGATTTCTTTTTTTTTTTTATTTATACATACAAGCTGGGGTACAGGCCAGAGGCGTGGGGTGGTGAGAGGGTTCACCAGAGCCAGAGCGGGGAGCAGAACAGACAGATCAGAAATACACTGCTGAGGGGAGCAGCGGGCAAGGCAGGAAAGGTCTGCCGCGCCATGTGGGATTCTCCCCGGCCGGGCGTCGAACTTGCATCGCCGCTGCCGACAGCTCCACAGCTCAGCGCTTAACCGCTGCGCCACCGGGGAGGCCCCTCTATTTTCTTTTCTTCTTTGGCTCTTTTTGAATCTGCATCTTCGAGAGTACTGATTCATTCTTCCCTTTTGTCAATTCTGTTTTTATTTTCCCAGAGATATTTAGGTCCTCCATTGATCTTTAAATCTGCATTTCTTTCATTTCCTTCTTTAAGGACTCAATTTCATTCTTCTGCTCATTAATTATCTTTCTCAAAACCTTCTTTTCCTCTTCATTTTCCTCATGTTTTTTCATCATGATGATTCTGAATTCTCTATCTGACAGGCAGAGATCTCCCATGTCACTGAGGTTGAGTTCTGGTGGTTGATTGTCTTTCTGTGGTGTGTCCTTTCCCTGAGGGCTTGCTTGGTTATTTGTATTTTTCCTTCTCCTTGTTGTCTGTTTTCTATTTTTTTTTTCTGTGCATTGGGCCATTGTGCTGGGTTCTGGTGGGCATCTTTGGGGTGTTCCTTCTGAGATGTCCAGAGCTGGTGACCAGACTGAGTCTGGTACTACTATGCCAGCCTCCATAAGGGTAGTAATGCTGTGGTTATGTTGATGAGCCCTGTCTCCAAAGTTTCATTCCCATTGTATTTACTCAGTTCCCGGGGGGAGAAGGTGGCAGGCTTCTGGCTGTGGCACCACAGCAGCTTCTTCCCCACGTTCAAAGATCTACCTGATGGCAGGCCACAGATACTCCTGATGGCTGGTGGACTCAGGCTATTCCTGGACATGACACAGGATGAAGGTGCCCTGCTCCGCGACCATTCCCTGCTCATCTCTGACTGTGAGAGGGCTTCTGGTTAAGGTGCCTGTTGCACTTTCCCAGTGTCCACAGATCCTCTAATGGAGGGCACAAATCCTACTGGTGGTGGGCGGACTCCCCATTCTTGATTTTCAATCCAAATAATTAGCTATTGAGCTGATTGAAAGGGTTGGTTAGCCGACAACTGATTGGTCCACACGGGAAAATATAAGAAGGGAACCTTGATGCCTGCACAGACCCAATCTGTCCTGACCTCAGAGAAAGCTGAATGGCTGGTGGGCTGAAGAGCCACAGCCAGAGCCAGTCTCAGTGGGGCTGGAGACTCTCTGCATCTGGTACCCCTTCAGTGTGCTGCTTGTAACCCCATAGAGTGGGGGAGAGGGGCTTAGCAGCCCTGGGACATAGATCCCAGCCACTGCAAGGTGGGCTTGACCACTATCAATGCCAGCCTCTGCTTATAACCTCAGTGCCAGTGGGACCACCCACTGCCACTTACATTGCCTGCATTCAGCTTCTGTGGCCATGCACCTGACAGAGGGGCAGGTGCTCCAGCACTCAAACCAGGCTACCACTGGGCCACCCATCAAGCCTGGCCTGCACCTAGCATCTGTGTAGCTGTCCTGCAGCCTCTCATTGCAGGCAACCTAGATGCTTCCCAGGGACAGCACTCTGGGCCACCATGGCTCAACCACCACTGGATCCTTATGGACCCAGTGCTCATGCCTGGCGGGTGCCTGAGAGAGGGCCTTACCCCAGGCAGCAACTCTGGAGTGGAGGGGTTGGGTGTGGAACTGCCACTGCTTCTCTAAGGCTCCTGCCCTTTAGGCAGCAGGGGGAAATAGCTGGTCTAGTCCATTGCTTATGTTTTGGGTCTCCAGTTTCACAACCTTTCCTTCTAGACCTGTCATCCTCTTGGCAGAACAGTCTGGATGTGCACACAATTCCCCCTTAAAGCAGAGTTCAGGGCCTGGAACAGCCTGGAGTCTTCCTAGCTGAATTATGCTGGAGGAAGATGAAAGGAAAGGCGCACATTAAAGCCACTTTCTGCAGAGGCTACCTGGCTTGGCGCAGTCCTTCCTAAATCTGAAGGCATCTGGAGACCTTGTCAGAATGCAGATTATGGATGAGTGGCTCTGAAATGGAAACCCCACAGCACAAACCAGTGGGCAAGGCCTGCTATTTCCTGCCACGAGACACCTGAACATGGGAAATTGAAACTGGAACACCAGGAACAACTGTTGGGAATGACTAGTCCTCACTCTGCTCTGAAGACTGCAGTGGCAGCAGTGGGAGTTGGGCATTCCCGCCAGCCACCAGGAGCAGACGTCCTGCAGGCAGCATCTTCCCTCCCTGTTCTCCTTTCCTCACTACTCCAGCCTATAAGACTGGTGGTGATGGTAATGGCAGTGGCAGAATACTACCCAGAAAACTGCCTCTGTGTAGCACCCAGGCTGCCCTGCAGCAGCAGGCTACAGGACGACTATACCTCGGGCCACTTCAGTGAGGCTGGCTTGATAGCCATCATGGTAGTAGCTGGGTTTGAGCACCAGAGCACCACCTCCTTTGGGCTCTGGTGCCTGCCTCCAGAAGCAAATTGTATGCAGTGAAAGAGGCAGTGGCTGTAGGGTACTTTACTGCCTACCATCAGTGGTCCCACTGGGGCTCAGGCTGCAGACAGAAGCCAGCATTGATGGTGGGTGGCAGTGATTCCCCTCCCAACCTGCACCAGGGCATGCAGCCCCACTGGTGCTTTAGAGAAAAGACTGCCCTGCACTGGAGCAAGCTCTGGAATAGGAAACAACAGCTAGCCCCACAGCCCTTCCTTCAGGCCTGCAGGGAGGAGCATGTGGCCCCACTGGGCCAATCACAGGCAGTGAAGAAGCCTGTGGAGTCCCACTCCAACACAGTGGAATAGTCAAGCCTGCCTTGCAGTGGCTGGGATCTATGTCCCAGGGCTGCTAAGCCCCTCTGCCCCACTCTATGGGGTTACATGCAGCCCACTGATGCAGAGTACTAGATGCAGAGTGTCTCCAGCCCCACTGAGACTGGCTCTGGCTGTGGCTCTTCAGCCAACCAGCCATTCAGCTTTCCCTGAGATCAGGACAGATTGGGTATGTGCAGGCATCAAGGTTCCCTTCTTATATTTTCCCCTGCGTGATAGAATGGACCAATCAGTTGTCGGCTAAGCAATCCTTTCAATCAGCTCATTAGTTAATTAACTGATTAGCTGATTCTTTGGATTGAAAATTATTCTTTGGATTGAAAATTATTATTTGGATTGAAAATCAAGAATGGGCTGATTGGTCCTAAAATGGTCCAATCAGTCACTTAGAATTGAAAATGGTTCAATAAGGCAGGTAGGGTGAGGGACCCTGAAAGAGGATATAAGACAGCACAGGAGCCAGATTGGGCTCTCTGATCCTGGCTTCTGAAGAAAATCAAGAAGGACCAACAGCATCCAGCAGCTGATTTCCAAAGAAAGAAGAGAAGCTTTAGGGCTTTGCAGAACCCAGGCCACTGCCTCTGACATTGCCTGAAAGGAGCACCAAAGGCCTAGGGTCTGGTGTCTCAATGACCTTTTCGTTTTTGGTGTAGGCCAACATCTCTCAAGCTGCAGTTAATACTGCTATCTCTGACATTGTCTCCTGGTGACTGATGGTGACTGACACTACTGGCCAGTAGTGTACAGCACTGCTAATGGGTGACTGGCACTCTGTGTCCAGGTCACCTCTGAGGGTTGTCCACTGCTTCTGATCATTATGCACCACCTACTAGTGCTGTTTTCTTCATTGTTGTCTGGGCCAGTGTCCAATGCTGTACATCCTTACCTTCAGACTGTTGCTGTTGGCTATTGTGGTATCATCTCAGTGGCCCCACCTGGGAACACCTCCAGCTACCACCGTAAGTTGGATCTTTGCCTGCTCTTGCAAGGGTGCCATGAGCTTCAGGCCCTCAGTGACCGGACAGTGCCATCTTGAATGAGCAGCCATTTGTATGGAACTTCTGGACACTGTGAACATTATATGGGGTAAGATATCTGCTACTTACGACCTAAGAAACTCTGTTTCCCCTGTTGCTAAACAAACCCAATTGTTGTGTTCTCCAAGCCTGAGTAGTGTTGTAATTGTGTGTGAGGTGAGAATCCACAGTGACATGATCTCCACCTATTTACTGTCCTTTGAGCTCTATAGCCCCATCATAGCCCTGTCTTAGCACTGCTTCAGTTCCATAGCAGAATCGAGAGTCCAACGTTTTTCCTATTCTTTTTTTGTACTTAAATAATTCTCTCATAAGGTTTTATTGGTTGTTTTGAGGATTGGCACACAGAATTTTCAATTTGTACACAAGTCTTTACATAGCAAAAATCTAAGAAAGTGATTTTTTTTTTCCTGAACAACTATTCTGTGAATTTCCAGCTTAAATTTGGAGACAATTTTACCTTAGCTGGGTATCAAGTACCAACATCTTCATATGTTGTAAGTGGTTACATTGTAAATCCCACGTAATTCACAACTGCATATCACATATACTATAAATTCAAATTTTCAATCGTTCACCACACATTAACAAAGCTGCTAGAAAAAGTGGACTAACATGACCAAAGACGTTAGAGAGTGTATAGAATTCTGACAAGAAAGTCAAGATCAAAGAGTCGTTTTCTTTAGAAAACATTCCAATCAAAAAGCAACACAGGAATAGAAATAATTTTAATGCTCAAGACATTAAATGTGTTACTGTGACTCCAAATTGCTATTTAGTAGCTTTGTATAATAGTATGTAAAATATACTCCATCTATGGAATGTTAAACAAGACCATCAAACCTTCCTGTATACAATATTCTATTGTTTTCTGATTGTACCAAAAAATAAACAACTAGCTGATGATATACTTTTTTCAGAAAGCATTTACACTTTAAAAAGTGGAATGAGGGGCCTCCCTGTGGCGCAGTGGTTAAGCACTGCGCTGTGGAGCTGTCGACAGCACGGATGCGAGTTCAACACCTTGCTGGGGAGATTCCCGGGCAGACCTCTCCTGCCTTGCCTGCTGCTCCCTTCAGCAGTGTATTTACGATGATCTGCCTGTGCTGCTCCCCACTCTGTCTCTGGTGAACCCTCTCGCTGCCCCATGCCTCTGGCCTGTACCCCAGCTTGTATGCATAAATAAATAAATCTTTAAAAAAAAAAGTGGAATGAGGTGGATTCCCTCTCTATCAAAAATGTTTCGAGAGCTACTCAAATCCTTGCATTTACAAGGTTTATAAAAATATTCTACTGGGTTGTACGAGAAAGGAAGCAGGGACCACTGATAAGACATGGTACATGACATTAATCACATTTGCTTCTTTCTCTCTTTTGCATCAGAGGCTGATTCTCCAGGTGTTCAGCCTTTCAATTCTTTTCAGGTAAGTTTTCTTTAGTTTCTTTGTTAGTATGACTGCTTTCCTTTTGCTCTCTTTTTCTCTTTAATTAACACATTTTCCTCTGAACTTTTAAGTTTCCTGCCACCATTTTGGACCTTGTTTCCACTTTTGCAAGAATTGGTTTAACTGACAACCTAGTGGATCTGCTCTTGGGCTTCATCTTCTCCAGTTCCTTAGCTAACTGAACTTCTTCTTAGCCATGATCTTGGCTACATGACAGGCATGTGTGGGTTGCCACCAGGTCTTTTCAAAGCCGTGCTGCCTGCCTGGCTTCTGTGATCTTCTAGAGCTGCAGCTGCTGGGACTTATAGCAGGGAGAGGATGATGGAAGAACAGAAGTAAGAGGACACAGTTCTTACAGGTTCCCACTCCTATGGAGACAGCTAGCCCTGGGACTCCACTTTGAGTAGTGAAATTTAGGATTAAACAGGAGCTTCAGTCTACTCCACACAATTACGGAGAGCAGATCTCATTTTCTCTCTAAGCTTTAGCTTCATCCCCTGGAAAATAAGAATAATCAGAGGACAGATTATTCTAAAAACCCAGATTTGTCAGGCCTGATCATAAGGGTGTTAAAAATATATACTATATGATTAATACAAATTTAGATACTAAAGTGGATACTTATAGTTATGGGCTGAATAGTTTCTCTTCGAAATTTATGGGCTGAAGTTCTAACTCCCAATGATACTGTATTTGGAGACAGGGCTTGGCTTGTAGGAGGTAATTAAGGGTCATAAATTCCTAAGGATGGTACCCAAATCTTACAGGATTGGTGCTCTTATAAGAAAAGAGAAAGAGCTCAGTGTCCTTCTCCCCATTACATTCTCAATTTTTTTTCAAGAAGGATTAAATAACTTTTTAAAGATATTTACATAGGATTTAAATATGATGCATTTATATGGGATCATTAACTGACAAAAATAACTCAAAGAAAAATTTATGTAGAGTTTGTTATTTTTGTTTGGAAATTATTTATATTCCATAAAATTCACCTTATTTAAGCACACTATTCAATAGTTATATAAGTCTATGGGTATAACTAAAGTCATGCAATCATTGCCCAACCAAATTGCAGAACCAGGCCTCCCTGGTGGCGTAATGAGTTAAGCGCTGAACGATGAAGCTGTCCAGAGCCACTGCAGCATGAATTCAATACCCGGCCAGGGAGATTCCCACATGGCGCAGCAGACCTTTCCTGCCTCACCCGCTGCTCCTCTCAGCAGTGTACTTCAGTTGATCTGCTTGTTCTTCTCCCCACTCTGTTTCTGGTGAATCCTCTCACTACCCCACACCTCTGGTCTATACCCCAGATTGTATGCATAAATAAATAAATCTTTTTTAAAAATCTTTTAATCACCCCCCCAATAAACCCTATTTGTTCATATTCTCCTCATCCTATTCACCCCATCCTATTCTTCCCTCACCCCAACCCCTAGTATGTACTAAATCTTTATGTCTTTATGAATTTACCTATTCTGCACAGTTTATGTAAATGCAATCATACAATAATGTGGTCTTTTATGTCTAATTTCTTTGACTTAGCCTAATAGTTGTCAAGGGTACCCTGCATATGCCTGCCCTGCAGTGATGATGCCCAAAAGGAAGGTCGAGCGGGTGGCCAAGGAAAAACCCAAGAATTTGTGAAAATCATGCCATTTTCAACTGTCCCAAAGAGAATTAAATACCTGGAAATAAACCTAACAAAGGAGGTTAATAACCTATACAATGAAAACTACAATGTACTGTTAAAAGAAATAGAAGAACACACAAAGAAATGGAAAGACATTGCTTGAAGAATTAACATTATAAAAATGGCCATCTATCAAAAGCATTTTACAGATACAATGTAATTACAATAAAAATCTCAAAGAAAGGGAACATATATTGCTGAAATTTTATGGAATCACCAAAAAAAACCCATGCAAACAAACAAACTCAAATAACCAAAGCTTTCCTGACTGATAGGGAGAAGAATAGAGTAATTGCATTACAATTAAAACTATACTACAAAACCATAATAATTAAAACAGCATAGTATTGGACCAAAAAATGGACAAACTGACAATGGAATTAAATTGAAAGCCCAAAATAAAGCCACACATATATGGTTAACTAATCTATGAAAAACTAGCAAAGAATTTACTCTGGAACAAGTACAGCTTCTTAAATAAATGGTGGGGAAAAAACTGGGCACCAGATGCAAAAGATGAAATTAGACTATCACCTCTTGCCATACACAAAAACCAATTCAAAATGGATGAAAGACTTGGATGTAAGACCTGAAACTATGAAATATATAGAAGAAAAATAGGCAAAGTACTTCATCACATCTTCAGAACATCTTTGAGGATTCATCTCCAGAAGCAAGGAAAACAAAGAAGATAAACAGCTGGGACTACATCAAATTAAAAAGTTTCTGTACAGCAAAAGACACAACAACTAAAATGAAGAAATCCCCTACTGAATGAAAGAAAATATTTGCACACCATATAACTGTTAAGGGATTGGTATCAAAGATCTACAAAGAGCTTACATAACTCAACAAAATCAAAGTAAACAACCTCATCAAAAAATGGGAAGAAGAGGGCCTTCCCGGTGGCACAGCGGTTAAGCACTGCGCTGTGGAGCTGTCGGTTGCAGTGACGCGAGTTCGACGCCCGGCCGGGGAGAATCCCACATGACGCGGCAGACCTCTCCTGCCTCACCCGCTGCTCCCCTCAGCAGTGTAGTTCTGATCTGCCTGTTCTGTTACCCACACTGTCTCTGGTGAACCCTCTCGCCGCCCCACACCTCTGGCCTGTACCCCAGCTTGTATGTATAAATAAAATAAATCTTTAAAAAAAATTAAAAAAAAAAGGGAAGAAGAGCTAAAAAGACACTTCTTCAAAGAAGAAATGCAAATGGCCAAGAGGCATGTAAAAAAATATTCAACATCACTTATTATCAAGGAAATGTAAATCAAAATCACAATGAGATATCACCTCACACCAGTGAGAATGGCCCATATTTAAAAAATTGGCAATAACAAATGCTGGTGAGGATGTGGAGAAAAGGAACCCTCTTAAATTGCTGGGGGGAATACAAACTTGTTAAGCCACTATGATGGAATGATGTATGGAGTATCCTCAAAACACTAAAAATGGACTTATGTTACGATCCAGCAATTCCACTCTTAGGAAACTACCCAAAGGACACAAAAACACTAATTCGAAAGGAAATTTGCACTCCTATGTTTATTGCAGCACTGTTTACAATAGCTAAGATATGGAAACAACATAAATGCTGTCAAACAGATGCCTGGATCAAGAAGGTGCAGTATATATACACAATGGAATTCTTTCGGCAATCAAAAAAGATAAACTCATGCCATTTGAAGCATGGGGGATGGAGCTGGAAAGGATTATGCTCAGTGGAATAAATCAGAAGGAAAAAGAAAGTACCAGATGATTTCATGTATACGTGTAATATAGTGAAATTGAACAAAGGGTCAGGAAAAAGTCAATACTTGAAGACAACTGTAGATCTGAGGCAGACAGCATGGAAGGCAGAGAGAGAGCAGTCAAAGCAGAGGAGGTAAGAGCACAAGGGTTTATGGTGATGGTTCACGGGTGCTCTGGTGGTGGAACTATGAGCACCACACATGAGGGGAGAAATCAAATATCGTACACAAAAGAACAATGACGTAAGAAAATAAATGTTTTTTTTAAAAAATAGGGAAAACGACATTATAACTAAACTGAGTCTAGAAAACCTGGATATGTTGTCTCCTCAAATATCGGTGTCCTCTTTAATTTCTTAATTATCTTAATTAATTTCTTTAATTTTTAGTTTTCAGCATATGAATACTGCACGTGTTTTCCTAGATTTAGTCCTATGTTTTCTAAATTTCATTTCAAATTGCAAGTGTATAATCTTGATTTTTATATGTTCACTTGCATGTTAAGACTTTAATAAGTTCACATATTAGTTTTAGGAGCTTTTCCATAGGTTCTTCAGTATTTCATACACAGGCAACCTACAAATAGTGAGTTTTATTTATTCCTTTCCAATCTGTATAATTTATTTATTTATTGTGCCATAGTGCATTGACTAAGTTCTCTAGTGCAAGACTAAATAGAAATAAAGGAGAACCCCCTGCCTTGGCTTCACCCTTAAAGGAAAAAAATCACTCAGTCTTTCACCGTCAAATATGCTGTGAGCTGTAAGGTTTTCTTAGATACCTTTTACCAGATTAAAGTTCTTGATATTTCTAATTTGGTAAGATATTTTTCATAAATGGATTTAAAATTTTGTCATACTTTTTGCTTTACCAACTGATGTGTTTTTTTTTCCCTCAGTCATTTAGTATGGAAAGTGATAGTGAAACCAGGGTGCACAGGGGAGAAAGGAGAGGTCTGTTGCACCATATGGATTAGCTCCCTGGCTGGGGATCAAACTCATACCTCAGGGATGGTGATAGCTTGATAAATCTGAGACTTTAACCTCTGCACCACCAGGGAGGACCTCAAATGAAGTAAGCTTTGGATTTATACATTTATATATTTATACTTTCTACTGTCTGGCTATTTTTTATTTTATTAATTCTACTCCTCTCTTTATTAATTTCTATTTAATTTGGGCTTATTTTGCTCTTTTTCTATTTTCTTAAGGTGGAAGCTTAAATTATTTATTTGAGACTGTTCTGTTCTAATGTAAGCATTTATATTTTCATTGTCGTTCAAATTTTCATTGTCATTCAAGTATTTTTTAATTTCCCATAAAATTTTCCTCTTAAGTTTATAGATTATTTATAAGTATATGGTTTATTAACATTGAAATTTTCTAGTGGAATTCTAGTTGTAGATTTCTAGTGGAATTCCATTATGGTTAGAGAACATAATTTGTAGAAATTCATTTTTTTTTTAAATTTAACATTTATTTTATGACCCAGGATAATGTCAATGTGGTAAATGTTTCCAGGTACCTGAAAAGATTATGCCTCTTCTTGTTGTAGATGAAGTTTTCCATAAATGTCAGCCAGATACAGTTAATTTATAGTGTTACTCAGTTGTATGGCATTGCTTTTCCAACTATTAATTCTATCAGTAACTGAGAGAGGAATGTTGAAATCTCCAGCCATGGCATTTTTTTTTTTTACAAACGGGGGAAACAAAGAGCTTACTGTATCCACAAGGGGCTGACTGTCTCACCCAGAAAGCGTCAGTGATGGTCACCACTGGTCACCAGGGGTGCTGGACTGCTGTGGCCTGTAATGATGGTCACTACCTCTCCCTCTGGAGTGTTGTTGGAGACACCCAGTGTTCACAGCTCTTTGTGAAATGTTGGGTTATACCAACAAATAGCTCTTTGAGACAACAGGCCCAGGGCATTTGGTGCTCCTTTCAGGCAACATCAGAGACAGGACCAGAGGCCCAGTCTCTGACAGAGTCCTTCGGTTTCTTTTCCCTCCTCATAGGGTGGCTGCTGGATGCTTCTTTTCCTCCCTGGAGGTCAGGAACAGAGTCTTCTTCTTTCTTTGGAGTCTGGAAACATCTTCTTTCTTCTACAGGAAGCTGGTGCCATCGTTGTCTTCTGGGGGCTTCCTTCTCTCTGCCTCATCTTGCCTTGCCTCCCTTCACCTCCCTCCGGCTTATATTCTGGCTTATATTCTCTTTCTGGGTGCCCCACCCATAAGTCCGATTGGACCGTTTTTCAATCTTGTGTCTGATTGGACCATTTTTGGTTTTTTTAAATATATATATTTTATTATTTATATATTTCACATTATTTTGTTTCGGGAGCGCACCTGGGCCGCACCACCCAGCCGCGGAAATCCCCGCCCGGCAGCTGCTTGGGGCATGATCACCTCGTGTCCCCGCTTGTGCAGCAGGGTGTACACGTGGACAGCGCACGGATTGGTCGCTGGGGCTGACATTTACCGCCATTGGCCAGCAGGGATTGACCTTTGTACGGATTGGTTGTTTGTGCTTCTCCTTTTGCTGATTGGCTCGCTAAATGTATAAATGTAGAGGGATCCTGGAGGGGAGGGAGAAAGAAGAAGAATAGAAGAATAAAGACTGCAGGTTTGCTGAAAGATTGCTGCCCCGTGTCGTCCTTGCTGGTCAAGCGCGCGACAATTTTGTATTACCTGTAGGTTACCCACCACCGATTCACCCATGAACCATCACCACACCTTTGTTTTCTTTTCTTCCGGTTTTGAGCCTTTATCCTCCTCCTCCCTCACTGAATGTCTCTCTCTTATTTGGTTCCCCTATATTCCTGTTATAAGTGAAACCATTCGATATTTTTCTCTTTCTTTCCGGCTTATTTCGCTCAACATGATCCCTTCTAGCTTCATCTGTGTTGCTGCAAATTGCATGTGTCTATATCTTTTTTGAATGCTGAATAGTATTCTATTGTGCCACATCTTGATCCAATCATCTATCTTTGGGCATCTGGGTTGTTTCTATATCTTAGCTATTGTAAACAGTGCTTTGCTAAACATAGGGGTACATGTATATTTTTCGATTAATATTTTTGTGTCCCTTGGGTAGATTCTCAGAAGTGGTATTACTGGGTCGTATGGAAGCTCCATTTTTAGCAGTTTGAGGAACCACCATACAGTTTTTGATTGGACCATTTTGTAATCCTGTGTCTGATTAGACCATTTACCAATCAGCCCATACGACCCTATTGATCCATTCCACAATCCAGGAAGTGTGCCTTACCTAAAAGTTCTCTGAGGAACAACTGCCACAAATGACTTGTGGTGAGAGGCTGGGTCTTAGTACCAAAAGTCTGATTAGGCCATTTAGCACCAATCAGCTCCTAGTTTGCACCTGACTGGTCCATTTCATGATCCAGGAAATACACTATTACGTAAAAGGTCAACTGCCACAACAGACTTATATGGAACAGCAGGGTGAAAGACTGGCACTCCTCCTGCTGGCTCCCACTGCTGAGGCAGCTGGGTTCTGATAACAATTGCTTCCACTCAGTGACTTGTACCATCTCACTCCGCACTCTGCTATTTGGCTAGGAGCTCTTAAAAATAATGGTTGCAGCTACTCTGTTGCTCCTTGTCAGGACTAATTCCACTTGAATAGTTATATTAATCCAAGGGATGGATTCCACAAAGTAGCGTCAGTTATTAGCATTTGAGGGGATGTTCAGGGGAAGGGCTCTGATCTCCAGGAATTCTGCAACTTCGGTAGGGGAAGGGGAAGGGTTAGGAGACCGAAATACCACCAAACCTGAGTTTTCAGACAAATAGGAGCTAGGAGAGTTGGGATGGGATCAAGACAAAATTAGGCAGCTGGTTCTGATATGTTTCAAGTTGGAGGTTTCCTGGAGAAGTTCATAAATGCTGAGTTCCAAAGTAACAAGTCTGTAAGCTGAAACAACCCGACCTCCATAGTTGGTTCATTTTGGACTACCTGCAGCACCTACCAAAAGGTAGGTGCTTTGTCTTGCCCTCTTTACTAATAATTGTGATAATTGACTTCTTATTGGAATAAAAACAGGTATGTAGATCAATAGAATAGAATTGAGAGCTCAGATATGGCCTACACATATATGGACAAGTAATTTATGAGAGAGAAGGCAAGAGCATATAATGGAGAAAGTATCTTTAATAAATAGTGCTGGAAACTAGACAGCTACCTGTAAAAGATTTGAATTAGACTACTGTCTTACCCTGTATACCGAAATCAATTCAAAATGAATTAAAGACTTGACTATAGTACTTGAAATACAAAATATGCAGAAGAAAACATAGTTGATAAGCTCTTTGACATCCGCCTGAATGGATATATTTGTGTATTTGTCACCAACAGCAAGACAAACAAAAGAGATTAGAAACGAAACGACATAAAACTAAAAAAAAATCTGCACAGTGAAAAAGGCAGTCTACTGAATGGGACACAATATTTGTAAATCATATATCAGAAAAAGTAATATTCAAACTATATAGACACTCATATAACTTAACTCAAAAATAAACAAAAACATACAACTCAACTTATAAATGGTAGAAGATCTAAATAGGCATTTCACCAAAAAAGACATACAGATGGCCAATATGTAACAGGGTGGTTCCCAGGAAAAGGGGAGATTCTAGGTTCCCTGCCTCACCCAGTGAAGGGTGGAGCTGAGCAGGGAGGGGGAGAAGATGGAGAGGAGACTGGAGAAGGAAGGAAGAAAGATCGAGAGCCAGAAGGAGGCCTGGAGGAGGCACTTGGATCAGAGAGACATGTGAAGAAGCTGTAGTTGCTTATTCATCTTGGACTGGTTGAAACAGATATGGGTGAGAGACCTGTTGGGAGGTTAACAATGGCAGCTTTGATTTTGATTTTGATTTTGCTCCTTCTGTCCCAGACGTGCTGGGCCTCTTCTGCCCCTATCCTGTGGGTCCCCGCCATGCTTAGACTTGTGGCAGGCTTTTGGACCTCAGTGGCCCTGCTTTGGGTCAACCCTGTTTGGCTAGGCATTTACCAACTATGGGGTGGGTAACTTTGGCTGCTTGATTTGGAAATTATATTCTTTTCCTTCATTTTGTTGCACACTAATTGTATTAAACTTCCTTTCCCATAAAGGTCTTATACACTAGAGTATGTTTTGTCTTCATGTGGAGGATGACAGAACCTATTTAGAGCTGACACATGAAAACAGACATAAAAAAAGACAGCCTACATTTCTTATAGTTAGGGAAATGCAACTCAAAAATCACAATTATATTTTTATCTTATACCAATTAGAAGGGCTATTATCAAAAAGTTAAGAAATGATAAATGTTAATGAAGATATGAAGAAAAAGGGATCTTCATGAACTGATGGGAATATAAGTTGGTGCAACCACTATGGAAATAATATGGTGGTTTCTAAAAATATCTGAAATATAGAACTACCATATGATATAGCAATCTCACCTCTGGATATTACCCAAAGAATATGAAAGCATTAATTAAAAAGATATACGCGCTCCTGTGTTCATTATAGCACTAGTCAATGTAGCCAAATTGACTAGTAACAACCCAATTTCCCATTGACAAATGATTGGATAAAGAAGATATGGTGTAGATGCACAATGGAATATAACCATAAAAAGATGAAATCTTGTCATTTGTGACAACATGGACAAATATTGAGAGGAATATGTTGAGTGAAATAAGTCAAAAGGAGAAAGACAGATGCTATATGATTTCACTCACTTGTGGAATATAAAGAAAAAAGGAAAACAAAGCAAATCCTTAAACTGACATCAGAACGGTGGTTACAAGAGGCATGAGATGGATGGAACAGGTAGAGGATACCAGTTGGTAGTGGATAGTAATTACATTTGATGGTAAATGTGGTCGCTGAGGTGAGAAACTGTATACCTGAAACTTATAGCATTGTAAATTATTTATTATGCAAATGCATTTGCTTTGCTCTATAACCCTCCTTCCCACCCCACCCCCAACCCAGCAATCAATTTTCCAATGAACTATCCCACTCAAAAGCAGATCAACACTTTCTTTGTCAACAAATGTGTGCTTAACTCATTACATCACGAAGTGTAGGTCTGGCTTATTTTAATCACCAGCTGTCATCAGTTTTTCGTGGTGGGCTCGTACTAAAAGATTTGCCTTCCCCTTATGTCCAGTCAAGGAAAAGTGTCTCTTCACCTCTTTGATGAGGTGTTCAACCCCTGAACTTTATATAGCATTGTTTTTGTCCTTTTAGCCCACACAAGGATTATGCAACTGGGTTTAAGATTCCTTGCAGTGTTTTCTGGAAATATGAACCTCCTTAGAATACATGCATCCTTGGAGTTTTGATGAAAGAGGATCTTCTGATCTGGGCTGAGTATGCTCTCTCTTTATAAATGATTATTTTCTTCAATAACTTGCCTAGTTTTAAGCCAGCAGAAAAGTTCAGAATGTATTAGTATACAAATAAAACTATATTCTTCCTGCTTGTTCAGTTTCATTCAATTGTGATGTCATTCCAAAACCAAGGTAGAATGAGCAGCATTCCACATTCCTTTTCACACTGCCATGCATATCAAAAACTGTTATCATCTAATATGGTTTGAGACAAGAGGCATCCAGTGAAGGGAATATAAATCTATAAATTTGTAGTTTATGGTTTTGAGGATTTATTGGTGGTTTGTTGTGCCAAGCCATGACCCCATTCCCAAATGGATAATTTTGTCTTTTTGTGAACGTCTATGGGCTACATTTATCAAGGAGAAGAGAAAGGAGGGAATAGGTTCTTTATTCTTGTGCTTCCAAATAACTGATATTTAGAAGGGTTCACAGCTGACACCTACACTATGTTTACCTGTGTAAATATGGGCATAAAGTAGACAGAGGAATAGGATCCTAGGGATTACAGCTCATGAGAGATGCTGAGGAACCTTCTTAAGGGGTTTGTCTTAAGGGTAGAGGGCAGAAAAGCAAAGGAGTAGCTCAAGAGTGAGTGGTTCTGTCATCAGTAGGTGAAAATTCTGAGACTTTATGTTATGTCCTAGTCTGGGACCAAGACTGGCTTCTCCAGCAGCATCTGAACTGTTGTACAGTTGTGAAGGGAGGTCCTAGTGTTACTTGAACCCAGCTGCCTCAGCAGTGGGAGCCGGCAGGAGCACTGGTGTCTCTCACTCCACTAAACCACCCAAGTCAATTGTGGCAGTTGCTCCTCAGAGACCTTTTATGTACCTCCTGGATCATGGAATGCACCAATCAGGTGCTAGGAGCTGATTGGTAAATGGTCCAGTCAGCCACAGGATCAAAAAATGGTCCAATCAGACTTATGGATGGTACCCTAAAAGAGGATATAAGCCAGGATTGGAGGGAGCTGGGGGAGGCCCCTGAGAGAACAGGAGAGAGATGACATGAGGCCCCTGAGAAGAGACGACTCCTGCCCCCAGAAGACGATGAGGAGGCCAGCCCCCTAAAGAAGAAAGAAGATGATTCCAGACTCAGAAGAAAGGAGAAAGAAGGGTAAGACTCCATTCCTGTCCTCAAGGAAGAAAGAAGAAAAGAAGCATCCAGCAGCCAACCTCTGAGGAGGGAAGAGAAGCCAAAAGACTGGAGAGACTAGGCCTCCGGCACTGACCCTGATGTTGCCTGAAAGGAACACCAGAGGCCCTGGGCCTGGTGTCTCAAAGAGCTGTTTGTTGGTATAACCTAACATCTCACAAAGAGCTGTTAACACTGGGTGTCTCCGACACCGCCTCTGAGGGACAAGTACTGACCATCACTACTGGCCAGCACTCCTGGTGACCGGTGGTAACCATCATTGATGCTATCCGGTTGAGGTAGCCACAACTTATGGATGCAATAAGCACTTTGTTTCCCCTGTTTTTAAAATAAACCCCATGCTGTTGTTGCACCTGTAGCCTGAGGTCTCTGGCAATTGTGCATGTGGGTGAGAAAACATAGACAGTGACCAGTCCTCTTATCAGGCACTGTCCTTTGTTGTTTTTGGTCTTTTGGCCTTTTGGGGCTTTTTGGTGGCTCTTGCCTCAGAGTCTAAGCAGTTTTGACCTGTTCTCCCCTGTTTCACTAGCAGCAGGATGGTGACTAGTACCGAAGCAGAATAATATTCATAGATATATGATAGATAGATAGATAGATGATATTTTTAACCCATTCTTCCATTGATTAACACAGGTTGTTTCTGTGTCTTAATTATTGTTAATAATGCTATAATAAACATAAGGGTGCAGGCGATTTTTCAAGATAGTGACTTCTTTTCCTTTAGATATATACCTGAAAGTAGAACTACTAGATCATATGGAAGTTGGGTGTTTTTTCATAGTGGCTGTGTAAGAGAGTGGTTCCCAGCGAAAGGGGAGGTTCCAGGTTCCTGGCCCCATACAAGGAAGGATGGATCTGAGCAGGGAAGAGAAGCCTCTTCTCTAGAGGAGACTGGAGAGGAAGGAAGAAGGGTGGAGCACAAGAGGGAGACTTGGAGGAGGCACTTGGATCAGAGAGACATCTGAAGAAACTGTGGTTGTTTCTTGGTCTTGGAATAGTTGAAGCAGATATGGGTGAGAAATCCATAGGGAGGTTAACAATGGCAGCTTTGATTTTGATTTTGATTTTGTTCCTTCTGTCCCAGATGTGCTGAGTCCCTTCTGCCACTATTCTATGAGTCCCCACCAGAGGGTGCCTTAAGCTTATGGCAGGCTTTTGGGCCTCAGTGGCCCTACTTTGGGTCAACCCTGTTTGGCTGAGCATTTAACCACGATGGGATGGGTAACTTTGGATGCTTGATTTGGAAACTATATGCTTTCCCTTCATTTTGTTGCACACTAATTATATTAAACTTCCTTTCCATTAAAGGTCTTACACACTATAATGTATTTGTCTTGATGCAGTAGATAGTAGAACCGACTTAGAGCAGGCAAGTTTCAGGGTTCTGTGGTGCCACTCCCCTTGCCCTTTAACAACTGCACCAATCTACATTCCCCAAGATAGTGCATAAGGGTTCAGTTTCTGTACACCCTCCCAGCACTTGTTATTTTCTGACAGCAATCATTCCACTATATCAGGGATGAGGTGACAATATTTTCCTGATGATTAGTGACATTGAACCACCTTTCCTGTGCCTGTTAGTTATTTGACTATCTCTTTGAGAAAAAAATCTATTCAGCTCCTTTACCCACCCATTTTTTAAAAATATATTTTTATTGTTTTTTATGTTTTTTACATTTTGTATACCCCTTGGGTAGCCCACCACCAATTCACCCGTGATCCATCTCCATGGTCCCTTGTGTTACCAAACCATTTTAATATTGGATTCTTAGGGTGTTTCTTTGTTTTGTTTTGTTTTGCTATTGGGTTATGTGAGTTTCTTATATATTTTTTATATAAATCCCTTATCAGATATATGGTTTGTCCATATCGTCTCCCATTTTACAAGTTGCCTTTTAATTTTGCTGGTGATTCCTTTGCTGTGGTTTATAGTACAACTTCATTCTACTTACCATTTTTGCTTTTCTTGCTTGTGTTTTTGGCGTCATATCAAAAAATCATTGCCCAATCTCAGGGAACTTTTCCCTGTGTTTTTTTCTTAAGGCTCAGGTCTTAGACTTACGTCCTTAATTCACGTCAATCAAATTTTTGTGAGTTGTAGAAGATAGGGGTCCAGTTTCATTCTTTTGTCTGTTTATTGAGTTTTCCCAGCACCATTTACTGAAAAGACTATCTTTTCTCTGAATATTTTTGACTCCCTTAACAAATATTAGTTGACAAACAAGTATTTACTTCTGGACTCTTTGTTCTGTGCCATTGATCTATATGTCTATGTTTTCATGCAGGAGCATAATATTTTGATTATTATAACTTTGCAGTATAGTTTGGAATCAGAAAATACGATCACTCCAGCTTTACTTTCTCAGGGTTGCTTTGGCTCTCCAGGATATTTTGTTATTCCATAGTAATTTCCATATTTTTCTATTTCTGTGAAACATGCCATTGGACTCTTGATAGGGACTGAAATGTAGGATACTCTGAATATTAATTTTCCCAGTCTATGAACTTGTAATATTTTTCCACTTATGTGTGTCTTCAATGTCTTTGATCAAAACAACAATGTCTAGTTTTCAGTGTAGACATATATTACCTCCTTAGTCTAATTTATTCCTAATTTTAGGAATTTTTCTAATTTTATTACCTCTTATTATAAATGGAATTATTTTATTTATTTCTTTTACAGATGTCTCACCAAACATCTGTATAGAATGTATAGAAGCACAACTAATTTTTTATGTTAATTTTGTATCCTATAATGTTGCTGAATTTCTTCATTAGTTTTTCTTTTTGGTTGAGTCCCTAGAAATTTCTCTATATGAGATCATGTCATTTGCAGATAGAAACTCTTTCAATTCTTCCTCTATAATTTAGTTGTCTTTTGTGATTATTTTTTCTCTCATATCTCTGGGTAGGACTTCTAATACTATGTTGATTAGAAGTGGTAAGTGCGGGCATTCTAGTCTTATTCCTGATCCAAGAGTGTATGATCTTATCTTTCGCTATTGCGTTTAATGGCAGCAGTGGACTTGTCATATATGGTCTTTATTATGTTGAAGTACATTCTTTCTACACCCATTTTGTTGTGAATTTTTAATCATGAGTCGATGTTGAATTTTACCAAATGTTTTTTCTGCATCTATTGAAGTGATTGTGTGACTTTTATGCTATTAATATATCACATTTACTGATTTGTATATGTTAAACCATCTTTGTATGCCAGGCATGAGTTCTATTTAATCATGATGCATGATCCATTTAATGTGCTGTTGAATTGCCTGTAGATGTGTTTATGCAATGTATGTTTATGTATGTATATATACACACATATGCATACATGATATTGGGTGCTACCTTTATATTATGTAATAACAGTTTTAAATGAAAATATCAGAGAATTTAACTCACATGAAGTATCAGATTCACACAACTTGCATCCTATAGCTCAGACATGAATATGTATTTTGTTCACACCTTAGCAGTGGGAACATGGCACAGAGCTAGCTCTGCTGTTTTTATTTCACTTGATGCAATTCTACCAACAGACAAGCAAGGAAGGACTGAATGGAAAAGGAACTATGGGATATCCTATTTTTCTATTTCCTTCTATGTCATTGTTTTCAGCATGAATAACTGACTGAGATAACTAACCTAACAGTGTAAATCACCAGATGTTTCAGAAATGTAGAACAACCCATAATTTCTCCATTTGCCAATGGAGTACTGGTTCTTGTGTGTCACTCCATTTACTGGCAGGGAGTGTGTGTGTGCAAATGTATGTGTGTGTATTTGTGTATGTGAGTGAATGTTGTGCAATCATCCCAGGCCAGGTAGGTTCACTGTAAGTTTCCACAGATGATAAGAGTATTTGGGGCTTTTGGTAGATTTTGCAGTGCTTCAATGCTGAAACAGGGAACCATATTCACAGACAGGCAGACAGAGCAAGAGAGACTCCAACACTGACAGAGGCAAGACAGTAATTCCCTTGCCTAGCCCATTTTACACTGTTAAGTGCCCATAGCCACATGACTGACACATTATTGCAAATGCAAGACCCATCTATTGTTTGCTAGATGTCCAAATGGTGGAAAACAGCATTTAAAGGTATGTGCTATCAAGTGGAAGGCGAAAAATAGCCTGATTTTAATTTATTTTCTTTACAGTGAGTTTGTGTATTTGTGTGTACATTGCATGAGAGTGTATGTAGTTAAGACCAAGAGGTCAATTGCCATTTTCCATAACATAATCTTTCTGTAGAATTTTTTAAAGGTATGTATTTTTTTAATTTTTATTTTATTTTATTATTTTTTAAAGATTTATTTATTTATACATACAAGCTGGGGTACAGGCCAGAGGCATGGGGCGGCGAGAGGGTTCACCAGAGACAGAGTGGGGAGCAGAACAGGCAGATTAGAAATACACTGCTGAGGGGAGCAGCGGGCGAGGCAGGAGAGGTCTGCCGCACCATGTGGGATTCTCCCCAGCTGGGCATCGAACTTTCATTGTCCACTGCCGATAGCTCCACAGCGCTGCGCTCAACCGCTGGGCAACCAGGGAGGCCCTTTTTTATTTTTTTTAAAGATTTATTTATTTTTGCATATAAGCTAGGGTGCAGGCCAGAGGTGTGGGGCAGTGAGAGGGTTCACCAGAGACAGAGTGGGGAGCAGAACAGGCAGATCGACTGAAATACACTGTGGAGGGGAGCAGCGCCAAGAAGCAGGAGAGGTCTGCTGCGCCATGTGGGAATCTCCCTGGCAGGGCATGGAACTTGCTCAGCAGCTGCTCAGAGCTCCACAGCGCTGTGCTTAACACACTGTGCCACCAGGGAGGCCCTTCTTTCTGTAGAATTTTAAGAGATTATATTGAAAGCTTCCTGAGTGATGTCTTGAGTTCTAGAATCAGAAGGAAACAAAGAACAGTTCCCAGCTGGAGAAATGCCTCTCTGTACTCTGGACTGTAAGCACTTAAGAGAAAAGCAGTGTTTGTGAAAATCACTGGCTATGGTGACTGTGAGACTGTTGATTTTGGAATTGTAACAGGGTGGTCCCCAAGAAAAGGAGAGGTTCTAGGTTCCCTTCTCCATCCAAGGGAGGGTGGAGCTGAGCAGGGAGGAGAAGCTACAGAGGAGATTGAGGTAAATGAAGCAGGATGGAGAAAAAGAAACAGACCTGGAGGAGGCACATGGAGCAGAGAGACGTGAAGCTGCACTTGCCTTTTTGATTCTGGACTGCTTGAAACAGATGTGAGTGAGAGACCCATGGGGAGGTTAACATGGCAGCTTTTACCTTGGTATTGATTTTGCTCTTTCTTCTCAGACTTGTCTGGCTTTATCTGACCCTTTTCTATGGGTTGCCACCAGAGGTGCTTTTAGACTGTGGCAGACATTTAGGCTTCGCTTTCGGCCAATCCTGTTTGGGTGAATGTTCAGGCAGAAATTCCACCAGGAAACCAAAAGGCACTCAGAGAGGCAGAGTAAAGATCTTCTGGTAACACCAAGGGGAGTGGTTTAGAGGCACTCCTTCTCCAAAGTCTGAGCCCAGAGCAGTTTGGTTACAAGGTATTTATTGTCTTAGGAGGAGTCCACTTGCAACTTAATAGGAGTCTGTTTGCAACTTAAAGCCAGCAGGGGGGTATAGGAGTAAGAGTCTTCTAAGCCATTATCTGTAGAAGATGAGTCAGGAGGCCTTGGAAGCCTTGGAAGCCTTACCAGCTATTCCCGGAAACTTTTTAGTCTATGTTGAAGCTTTATCTCAGCACAACTTCAGCTAATTAACAGTCCTGCTATCTTCTGCTTTCAGGACTTTTACCCATGAGGACATGGGTAACTTTGGGTGCTTGATTTGAAAACTATGTTCTTTGTCTTTTCTGTCTTGCCCACTCACTAATTGTAGTTAAGTTCTTTTCCATTAAAGGTCTTAAATGTTTTGTCTTGGTGCAGCAGATGGTAGAACCTATTTAGAGTGGGAAGGTTTTGGGGGTTCTGAGGTGCCCCTCTCCCTGTCCTGTAACAGAATCACAGGGAAAATACAAAACTGGTATGTTCAAATGCTTGTTGCTGTGTCCATCCCAGGTTGGGTTCAATGTCTGTTCTCAGAGACGAAAAGAGAATTTGGAGCCTTTGGTGGATTTTACAAGCCTTTAATGCTGAAACATGGGACCATATACACAGGCAGGCAGGCAGAGCAAGAAAGACTCCATCACTGAAAGAAGCAGAACAGCTACTCCCGGGCCTAGCTCCCTTTACACTGTTAAGTGTCCATAGCCACACAACTGATAACATGTTGCAAACGCAAGGCCGGCTCTTGTTTGCTAGATGTCCAAATGGTGGAAAACGGCATTTCAAGGATATGAGCCATCTGTTGTATGGGAGGTGAAAAATAGCCTGACTTATTTAGTTTCCTTACACTTGGCATCTCGAAGAATTGTGGAATGTTTCACTGTGGTTCTCTTCTATAAATATAGAAGAGAGAGCAAATGACTGGAAAATTCTAAACTTCTAAGCAGCGAATACTTCATTTCAGACATCTTTCAAGAGGTCTATTGTTTCTTGGTCCAATTATTGGAGAGTGTGGTGTTAACTCCACAATTTTGGACTTTAGTCTTGACTCTTTATGTTTTGTTTTCTTGACAGCCTTAATTGATGAAAATAATAAAGAAATGATATCTTTAGAGCCAAGGGAAAAATCTAGAGGCCATTTGAAACAACCTGGGTTAACTTGACAGATCTGCTAATGAAGCAGAAGATGATAGGCTGACCTGTTAAGTAGCTGAAGTTGTGCTGAGACAAAGCTTTGTTGTACCGGAACCAAGCTGCCTTAGCAGTGGGAGCTGGCAGGAACAGTAGTGCAGCTCACCCTACTGCTCCAGAGCAGTTGTGGCAGTTGCTCCTGCCCAGTAACTGCCCTTTTAATGGACCAATCAGGTGCTAGGAGCTGATGGGTAGGTCCAATCAGCTCCAGGATTGACAAATGGTCCAATCAGACTTGTGGATGGTACTCCGAGAGAGGATATAAGCCATGATTGGAGGGACCTGAGAGGGGAAAGAGAAGAGAGGAAAAAGAGAGAACGCCAGCCCCAGAGAGAGAAGGAGGCCCCTGAAGAGAAGAACAGGAGAAGACAATGATGACACCAGCCCCCAGGAGAAGACGGTTCCAGACTCTGAAGAGAGAAGAAAGAAGTGTGTTCCTGGCCCCCGAGCAAGAAAGAAGAAAAGTAGCATCTAGCAGCCGCCCTCCGAGGAGGAAGAGAAGCTGAAGGACTCTGCAGAGACTGGGCCTCCAGTCCTGTCTCTGACGTTGGCTGAAAGGAGCACCAGAGGCCCTGGGCCTGGTATCTCAAAGAGCTGTTTGTTGGTCTACCCCAACACCTCACAAAGAGCTACCATCACCAATGCATTCCGGGTGAGGTGGCCGCCCCTTGAGGATGCAGTGAGCTCTCTGTTTCCCCCGTTTGTAAAATAAACCCCATGTTTGTTGTTCCTGTAGCCTGAAGTCTCTTGCAATTGTATGCATGGGTGAGAACCCACAGACAGTGACCTGTCCTCTCTTCAGGCGCTGTCCTTTTTTGTTTTTGGCCTTTTGGCCTTTTGGGGCTTTTTATGGCTCTTGCCTCAGGGCCTGGGCATTTGTGCCCTGTCCGCCCCTGTGTCAGTTGGTGATCGCGGCAGCGTCTGCCCTATTTCAGCTTCAAAGTAGACTAAAAGTTGCAGGGAATAGTTGATAAAGACTTATCAAGGCCTCCTGACTCGCTTCTCCAGATAACTGCTTAGAAGACTCTTAGAAGACTCTATATTCCCTGCGGCTATAAGTTGCAAATAGACTCCTACTAAGTTACAGGTGGACTCTTTCTCTAAGACAATAAATACCCTATGACCGGATTGCTCTGGGCTCAGACTTTAGAGAAAGAACTCCTCTGAGACTGCTGATGTTAATAAAATTCTTCCCTCCTACTATCTGAGTGCATTTCAGTTTCCTGACAGAATTTCTGCTGCAACATTTGGTTCCCTGACTGGGAAACTGGCTGTGCTGGCCCATTGTCCCGCTGGCCTGGAGTCGGGGCTGTGGCCTACGACTCTCCCTGAAGAGAACGAGGTGGCACCTCCCGTCTCTATCTGACGGGACCTCCTTCCTAGGGTGGGGATCTCCCAACCACTATGGCTGCACCCTGACCGGACTCTGGTGGGGAGAGGTGGACGGAAGAACCAGAGATGTCTTCAGGACCCAGTAAGACCCCTAGAGGCCAGCCAGTCCCGTCCCAACGGATGGAAGGGGAGCCTGATCACCTCCCACAGCCCAGTTTTGGGACCAGTCAGAGCCCAGTTTGGGACCAGTTAGGGACATAGCTCAGCTTTGCGACTAGTTAGGAATTTTTGTGGGAGGGAATGTGATAACCTCTGAATGACTGTTTTTGAGTGGTGTGTGTGTGTGTGTGTGAGTTCTCCACAGCTGCGGCTATGGAGACTGAGTGGGCTTGAAATTGGTACAAGTGGTTTTTTTTTTTAAAGATTTATTTATTTATGCATACAAGCTGGGGTGTAGGCCACAGATGTGGGGCAGTGAGAGGATTCACCAGAGACAGAGTGGGGAGCAGAACAGGCAGATTGACTAAAGTACACTGCTGAGGGGAGCAGCAGGCGAGACAGGAGAGGTCTGCTGCATCATGTGGGAATCTCCCTGGGTGGGTATCGAACTCGTGCTCCAGTGGTTCTGGATAGCTTCATAGTGCTGCGCTTAACCAGTTGCGCCACCAGGGAGGCCCTGAAAATTAGTACAAGTGTTTTTAAAATACATGATCTGAGATAGTTTTTGGTTAGTAGTAACTAAAATGTGGTCTGATTGATTGTTTTAAAACATGTACTTATAAGGTGGTATTGGTTATAATTTTATCCCTGATCTAGGTTATTGATATTGGATACATAATATCTTTTAAATGTCAGAAAGATGGGAGTTTTAAAATTTCAGGTTTGGGAAAAAAATTAAAAGGGGGACCATAGTTTTGACATAAAAAGATTATGGTTTGATTGTCAACATGGTACTACTGAGTTGGGCCAGAGATTTCATAGAGATTGAATATTGTTATTGCTGCTGTTTTCTGATATTTATGCTAATCTGTCACTTGGCTAATCAAAGTGATAGCGGGTAAATGAGGCCTTTCAAAATTGCCAAAGGCTATGTCCCAATTGCTTACCGGTTACTATCTTGGTTCTGCACCCACGCTCACATTTGTAAGACTACTCAGGCTTAGGGAACAAAAACATTGGGATTTATTTAACAAACAGGGAAAAAGCAAAGAATTACGGAAGTCAACATATGGCCGTTTACTTAAAGCAATGTCCAGTCTTTTAAGTCCCAGAGAAATAATAGAGGTGGCATCTTCCCGCCACTGTTGATGTGGAGCGCCTCTTCCAAACAACAGGCCAGGTTTCCAAAATGGCGTCTTCCTTCTTCTGCAGACGAGCAACAACCAGAGTGTAGGTTAGGTTCCAACTCATGAGGACGACACAGGACACAACTGGAAATGTTCCCAAAACTGCCGGATGCTCCAGCACAGCATCAGGCCAGCAAAACTGCAAACAGCAATTACAGCGGCCAGGCGGCCCATCAGACTGCACTCATGCATTTTAGGAAGGCGCCTGCTCTGGGCCTCTGCCTTCTTCCTTCGGCTGCAGTAAAGACAAAACCGGGAGCAGTTTCTGTAGATCGGCTGCTTGCAAAGCTTCCAAAGTCGCTGGTCCCAAAGTCACTGAAGATTCCAAAAATGCTTAATCCATATCCTGGCGACTCAAAACTTCCGGCGTCTGATTTCCAAACTCTCAATCTTGGCGGCTACAAAAGGAAATTTTGTGGAACCTCGGTAGAGCTCCTGAGACACTCCACAGAATGTCTCCCTTTCCTTCTGGAAAATGCCTTTAAAAGGCATTAAATAAATTTGTCCTATTTGGTTTGCCTAGTAAAGTAAAACTTTGACATGTACAGAAATGTTAACTTTAGTTTTCTAAAACTTTTTAACACCTTTAAGTACTGATATGGATGTAAATTGTCAGTTTGATTGTTGTCCTGCAATATTGTATACTTCAATGAAAAATTGTTTCAGGGGCCTCCCCGGTGGCGCAGCAGTTGAGCGCTGCACTGTGGAGCTGTTGGCAGCTCGCGATGCGAGTTCGAAGCCCAGCCGGGGAGAATCCCACGTGGTGCAGCAGACCTCTCCTGCCTCCCCCACTGCTCCCCTCAGCAGTGTATTTCTGATCTGCCTGTTCTGCTCCCCACTCAGTCTCTGGTGAACCCTCTCGCTGCCCCACGCCTCTGGCCTGTACCCCAGCTTGTATGTATAAATAAATAAATCTTTAAAAAAAAAAAAAAAAGAAAAATTGTTTTAAGAAAAAGACCTGAACTGATTTCAATTGATGAAACTTTTGACAGTAAAAGTTTCCTACAAAGGACTAAATAGAATGTTGGAGATAAACTGATTTTTGATAAGTTTTGTTTCAAAATATACTGGTGATTTTTTACGTTTTTCTTTGACTCAAAAGAAAGTTTTCTTGTTTTGATTGACCAGGATCTGCAGCAATGCAACATTTATTTTTACAAACAGAGCTAATTGTGTTTTTATTTTCTCTCCCCTTGATACCAGTGTGATGTGGTAAAGAGTGGTAGTAATTTTACTATCATGGCAATGGGTCTATTTTTGCCTAATTTCAATATTAAATTTTGTTTGCTTATAGGAGGTCAAGAGTTGACTCTAATCTTCTGGGAGTATTCTAACAAAGCCAACTAAAATTATTGTCTGGTTATTCTGCCCTGTGACATTATGCAAAAAAGGCCAAAATAGACTAAAAGTAAGTTCAGTTTGCAAATGTTTTGCTGTACTGTTAAATAAAATTGGGATCAAGATAGAAAAAACTTGTTTTTAAATAAGTTAAACTAGTTTTAAAAATTTTTCTTTCTGTGATTTTCATATAGTATTTGTTGTTTTGTTTTGGCTAATGCCTCCAGATTTTTTGTTTGTTTGTTTCTTTTTGCATTTTGTTTTTTCTCTTCTGTCATGGGCCACTGGAAAGACAAATGATGTAGTTACCAGCCTTGGGCCCTTAACAAGTTACTGTACCAGGAAGAGTTGAAAAGCAGAAAAGCCTCTGCAGTGAAAAACCTTGGCTACAAGAGCGATAAGACACCCCCCCCCCACAACTTGCAAGCCACATATGCCCTGGCCAAACTTAGCCCGCAACTTTGTAAGCAGGCTGGTTGAGATTTATTGGGGGGTGGGGGCGGGCAAATGGTCTCTTCCCCAGACCTGCAGGGGGCACATAATCTCTAAATCTCAATTGGCTTATGTTTGGTTTAGTTTATCTCTGGAGTCTCTGTCCATAACATTGTCTTCTTTATGACAGGTCCTTTGGATAAGCTTAGCAAGTTTGTTAACCATTAAAGTTTGTCTTCCCCCATCCTTTGTAATCTCCCTTGTCTGGCAGGTTCATCTTCTTGCATTCCAAAGGAAAGGGAGTTAAACAGAAGTTGTTGAAGAAAGCAAGCTGGCGCCCAACCGACCACTTGTCCTCCCCTTTGCATGCCCTTGCCCAGCTTCCCTTTCGCCTTTGTATAAATAGCGCTGCAGCCTGCCAGAGAGCAGGAAGGTGGTCTTTCAGACACAAGTCTGCTACCCTCCTCATTTGTTGACAAATTAAACCACTTTCCTTTTCCTCAAACTGTTTCCTTTTATTGGCTGAGGGTTTAGTATCAATTATCTCCAGAAAGCCTCTCTAGGAAACTTTTTTTTTTTTTTAGCAGGCCCCCTGCCACACCAAAAGGGCCTTGTAAGTAAAGGTACCAGCAGGAGCCTAACATTGAGGGTGACTGCCCACTTGTTGATTGCCGCTTTAGATTCAGAATAGGACCGACTGGGCTTAATCAGTCTTGGTCCCTGAGAGCCCATGGTCACTGTCCAAGTTGTGGACCAGCCCATCAAATTCACATTTGATACAGGTGCAGAGCATTCAGTAGTCACTACTCCCCTTGCCCCCTTTAATAAAAGGACAACCACCACTGTGGGAGCAACAGGCACCCAAGCCTCTTGACCGTCTGCTCTTCTCGTGCCTGCCAATTCGGGGGCCATCAGATTGTCCGTGAGTTTCTGTACCTGCCAGAGTGCCCTATTCCCCTTTCGGGACTGAAGCCAGTGTGCGCTGTTAATTTAACCCTTGAACCACCACAGGTTCTTGTCTCACGAAGCCATAAAAAGGAATTTGCAGGCATTTTAGACAAGTAAGCAGAGAAAAACTTTAAGAGAGTAAAGAAAAGTTTGTTTAAAGGAAGAAAGTAAGGACTCCCAGGTACGCTGTACTTGGGAGGGGCAAGGAAGCCGCTGTGGGCCTGTGTCTCGGGGTATTTAAACCTTTTTTCCTCTATTCTAAAATCTCTTCATTCTGCTTTGTGCTTGGCTCTTTCTCCTAGTGGCTATACTCATCCAGGCAGATGTGCCCATTTTCTCAGCTCTTATCTCAGAGTTTACCTTTTCTCTTCCCCCGTCTCATGTCAGCTAATACTTACTGTCCCAATTAATCTTAATTTTAGTCTTAAAATTTACTGTCCCCATTAGCTTCCTGGACCTCTGGCCTATCTCTGGAATACCTCTGGTTGGCATTTATATTTTGGTTAGCACCTAGAATTTACTGCCCTTATCTTTGGAGTACATTTTGGTTAGCATCTAGGATTTACTGCCCTTATCTTTTTCTCCAAAGTCCCTGCCTCTGTTGTCCCTGAAGCTGCCTAATTAACCCTAACTTGCTCTGGGACTCAGGATGAGACATCCTGACTAAGCTTGGGGCTCAAATCACTTTCAGCCCTGATCACCCAGGTACTCTCTCATTTCCGAACTCAGACAGTCTCATTTTTTCAGTTCCCTGCCTAGAAAAATGGGGTGGAAGCTCCATGCCCAGGACCAGGCTGAGCTAAACCAAGACTGATTCAAACAATGATTCCCTCGTGTCTGGGCTGAAGAATCTCTGCCTGGTTTAGCTCTTAACCATGCTCCCTTCCTCATTGACCTCAAGCCTGGTGCAGTCCCCATTAGGCTGCGACAGTATCTGATCCCACATAAAGCTAGACTCGGTATTCAGGGACACATTGACAGACTTAAGGATGCTGGCATCCTATTTGAGTGCCTGTCACCCTGGAACATTCCACTCCTTCCAACCAAAAAGCCAGGGGGAGCTGGGTACCAATGATGTCGTTTTTCCAACGGATTTAAGAGTGCAGTGGGGTCTTTGGGTCCACACTGGGAAAGGTTTCACCAGAGCTCTCCTTGGCGGCACGCAGCAAGTTTATCCACAAGGCCAAGACTCAGTTGTAAAGAACAGGTTTATTAGGGAAAGGGACAAAGAAGTATAGGACATTTGCACAGACACTAGTGGGCAGAAAGGGCTGCCTCTTTGTGGGGGCAGGTCGGGTTTTTATCTTCTTTATGTTGGGAGGGGCTCATCTTCAGGAAGGTTCCTGTTTGCTGGCTAACTAGAATTAGAAAAGAGACCTGAAATTATACAATGGGCTCAATCTCCATCTTTGCCATCTAGCTCCTTCTTATGTTTTGTAACTCAGTGTTGGTGCCTAAGGATTGTGCTCATGGTTATGTTAATTCCTTCTACCCCCACTTCCTCCTCTGGTTTTACCCTTGAGTTAGGAAATGGAGTTATATCTCCTCCATCACCATCATGTCCAGGACCTTAGAGCAGTTAATGCTGCAGCCATCACTCTCAAACTGATAGTAGGCAAAATGGGGCTTTAAAATTGGACAAGGCAGTGTCCAAATTGCTTACCGGTCACGATCTTGGTTCTGCACCCGCACACACAATTGCAAGACTACTCAGACTTAGGCAACAATAACAATGGGATTTATTTAACAAACAGGAAAAAACAAAGAATTACTGAAGTCAACCTATGGCAATGTTCAGTCCTTTAAGTCCCAGAAAAGTAACAAAGGTGGTATCTTCCCACCACTGCTGACGTGGAGCTCCTCTTCCAAACAATAGGCCACGTGTCCAAAATGGCGTCTTCCTGCTTCTGCAGATGCGCAACAGCCAGAGTGTAGGCCAGGTTCCAACTCATGAGGACGACACAAAACACAACTGGAGATGCTCCTAGAACTGCCATGGTGCCCCAGCACAGCACCAGGCCAACAACATTGCAAACAGCAACTACAGCAGCCAGACCGCCCAACAGACTGCACTCGAGCATTTTAGGAAGGTGCCCGCTTCGGGCCTCCGCCTTCTTCCTTCAACTGCAGTAAAGACAAAACTGGGAGCAATTTCCATTGCTCAGCTACTTGCAAAGCCTCCAAAGTCCCTGGCCCCAAAGTTACTGAAGATTCCAAAAACACTCAATCTATACCCCAAGGGCCTCCCCGGTGGCGCAGCGGTTAAGCGCTGCACTGTGGAGCTGTCGGCAGCGGCAACGCGAGTTCGACTCCCAGCCAGGGAGAATCCCACATGGCGCAGCAGACTGCTCCTGCCTTGCCCGCTGCTCCCCTCAGCAGTGTATTTCTGATCTGCCTGTTCTGCTACCCACTCTGTCTCTGGTGAACCCTCTCGCTGCCCCACACCTCTGGCCTGTACCCCAGCTTGTATGTATAAATAAAAAATAAATATTAAAAAAAAAATCTATATCCTGGTGGCTCAAAACTTCTGGTGTCTGATTTCCAAACTCTCAATCTTGGAGGCTACATTTTCTGCCGCTTCTTTTCCTACATCGTGGCGGTTGCTTCCTCTATTCCTTCAGCATGGCTACTACGCCTTTTTTTTCCTACATCATGGCAACTGCCTCTTTCATTCCTACATCATGGCCACTGAATTCCCGTTCTCCTTCAGTCCCTTTTATATCTTATCAGACTCTCTGGCCCCCAAACTGCAAACTTTGCGTTTTCCCTGGGGCTATTGATTCTCATCAGCAAATCCCCTCCAGGGGGCACTACCTTTACCAGACTTTGGACTCAGCCGGGTTACACATCCAGTGGTCCCGAACCTGCACACACTCTTGAGCTTTCTGCCTCCGAAGATGCAACGGTTCGCCTGCCTTGATCTTAAGGACATTTTCTTTTGCCTTTGGGTAGCTCCCATTCATCAGCCTTCTTTTGCATTCTGAGTACAAAGATCCCCAAACCAGCATAAAGTCACAGTTAACCTGGACAAGACTGCCTCAGGGGTTTAAAATCTCTCCAACCCTGTTTGTAAAAGCTCTTGCTGCAGATCTTGCTGCCTTTCCCAGAAGGGAGCTCTGATGCACACTTCTGCAGTATGTAGAGGACCTCCGTTTGGCAAGTAAAGCCAAAGCAAACTGCTGGAATGGTATGCTTAGGCTCCTGCAACCCTTTGAGAGCAGGTTATAAGGTCTCTTCAAAAAGGCCCAAATATGCAAAAATCAAGTTAAGTTCTTGGGATTTCACATCACTAAAGGCCCACGAGCCTTGAAGCCAAAAAGAAAACAAGCTGTCTGTTCAACTCCCAGGCCCGACACAATGCACAAAGTACAGAGTTCCTCAGGGCAGAGGGATATTGCTAGATTTGGATCCCAGGGTTCTCAGACATTGCCCACCCTCTCTATAAAGTGTTAGTTGATCCTGAAAATCAGCCCCTGGTTTAGGAGGAGCCCCAAGAACAAGCTTTCCTGTGCCTGAAAAAGCACTCACAACAGCTCCAGCCATTGAACTGTCTATATAACTAAGGACTTTATCTTTTTGTATGTAAAAATAACGACTGGCCTTGGGCATCTGTTGTGGCAGGAAAACACCAGGAAGCACAGGTTCTCCATGGAGCTGCACAGATGGGTCCAAAAGATGAGGGAGCTCTCGGTGGCTTTGGCAGGCTTTTAATCGTCTTTCACAGCAAGGCAACCGTGTACAAGGCAGGTAAGGTGGCTGGGGGATAGGGGGAGCTAGCAGGCCTCCTAGCCCCTGGCAAATCTTCACCTTCTTGGGGCTCTCTGGTGGCATCTGGGCTCTTGCTGCTGCCGCGCTTCTCTTCCTCATGCTCTCTGCCTTGCACATACACACGCTACGCCACGGCACGCTACCCCATGCTACGCCCTTCTCAGGCGCCCGCCATCAGGCACACACGTAGGTCTGCTGAGGCCCATCACTGAGTGGGCGCAAGAGTTGTCAGGGTTTTCTGGCTACCCTACAGTGTCCTAACTCAAACTGTCGGCCTGTGGCAGAGGCCTATTGCATACCTTTCCAGAAAGCTGGACCCTGTATCTGGTGGATGGCCACTGTGCCTCTGTGCTTTAGCAGCCACCACACTTCTACCCTGGCTCACCCCGCTTCTGGGACCTCTAGTTTTCATTGTCCGGATCCTGATTTTTGGCCCATCTCTTTAATTTAGCCAGTCAGTTCACCCAGTCCCGTGCAGAAGCTGTTAAACTTCAGATGCTGGTCAAACAATATCAGCCTGTAAAAACTTTCCCTAGTGATTCTCCCTAGCCCATGGTAGGGGTATCAAAAGGTGGGAAATGAAGCAGAAATGTCAGGCTGACCTGTTAATTAGCTGAAGTTGTGCTGAGACAAAGCTTCTAAGTAGACTAAAAAGTTCCAGGGAATAGCTGATAAGGCTTCCAAAACCTCCTGATTCCACTTCTACAGATAACCGCTTAGAAGATTTAGTCCCATATTCCCTGTGGCTGTAAGTTGCAAATGGACTCCTACTAAGTTACAAAGTGGACTCCTCCTCTAAGACAATAAATACTGTGCTCTGGGCTCAGACTTTGGAGAAAGATCTCTGAGTCTCCTGGCATTAATAAAATTCTTCCTTCCTCCTCTCTGAGTGCCTTTCAGTTTCCTGACAGAATTTCTGCTGCAACAGTAATAACTTAAGAGGTGGCTGGCGGGCCTCCCCGGTGGCGCAGCAGTTAAGCGCTGCGCTGTGGAGCTGTCGGCAGCGGCGACGCGAGTTCGACGCCCGGCCAGGGAGAATCCCACATGGCGTGGCAGACCTCTCCTGCCTCGCCCGCTGCTCCCCTCAGCAGTGTATTTCCGTCGATCTGCCTGTTGTGCTCCCCACTCTGTCTCTGGTGAACCCTCCACGCCTCTGGCCTGTACCCCAGCTTGTATGTATAAATAAAAAATAAATCTTAAAAAAAAAAGAGGTGGCTGGCATGATATAGCTATGATCACAGAACACAGAAGGCTCCCCTTGCGCCATTCCAGAAATCACCCAATAGTTTCATGATGCTCACATTGTAACTGGGTTGAGTCCAAAGTCCCGGAAAGGTGGTGCCCCCTGGAGGGGGTTTGCTGATGAGAATGAATAGCCCCAGGGAAAATGCTAAGTCCTACAGTCTGGGGTGGAGATTCTGATGAGGAATAAAAGGGACTGAAAGAGAAGGGGAATTCAGTGGCCATGATGTAGAAATAGAAGAGGCAGTCGCCATGCTGAAGGAATAGAGGAATCAGTTGCCACGCTGAAGGAACAGAGGAATCAGTCACTATGCTGAAGGAATAGAGGAAGCAGTCGCTATGATGTAGGAATGGAAGAGGCAGTCGCCATGCTGAAGGAACAGAGGAAGCAACTGCCATGATGTGGGAATAGAGGAATCAGTGGCAGAAAGTGTAGCTGCAGAGATTGAGAGTTTGGAAATCAGATGCCAGAAGTTTTTGAGCTGCCAGGATATAGAATTTTGGATTGAGCATTTTTGGGATCTTCAGTGACTTTGGGGCCAGGGACTTTGGAGGCTTTGCAAGTAGCTGAGCGATGGAAACTGCTCCCAGTTTTGTCTTTACTGCAGTTGAAGGAAGAAGGCGGAGGCTCAAAGCGGGCACTTTCCTAAAATGCTTGAGTGCAGTCTGTTGGGCTGTCTGGCCGCTATAGTTGCTGTTTGCAGTGTTGTTGGCCTGGTGCTGTGCTGGGGCACCATGGCAGTTTCGGGAGCATCTCCAGTTGTGTTCTGTGTCGTCCTCATGAGTTGGAACCTGGCCTACACTCTGGCTGTTGTGCGTCTACAGAAGCAGGAAGACACCATTTTGGAAACGTGGCCTATTGTTTGGAAGAGGAGCTCCATGTCAGCAGCAGCGGGAAGACACCACCTTTGTTACTTTTCTGGGACTTAAAGGACTGGACATTGCTTTAAGTAAGGTAAATGGCTATATGTTGACTTTAGTAATTCTTTGTTTTTTCCTGTTTGTTAAATAAATCCCATTGTTATTGTTGCCTACGTCTGAGTAGTCTTGCAATTGTGCAGTTGGGTGCAGAACCAAGATAGTGACTGGTAAACAATTTGGACACTGCCTTGTCCAATTTTAAAGCCCCATTTGCCCTGTATCAACATCAGTGCTGCAGACACAACTAATTTATCATTTGGATAAAGTTTATGGCCTCCAATAACCTTTCTAGTTGGTGTACTATCATTAGATTTCCTTAGGAAGGTCTATTTAGACATGAGTCCCACTTCAAAGCTACCAACCTTATGATTCTTCCATAGCATCCATTTCCTGAAAAAGGTCAAGTCTAAACATTGTCTATTATACTTAAAGTTCTTTGTAAATTTGGCCTCCCCTTTATCTTTTTGCTCTTCAGTGTGATTGAATACCCCAGACAGGGTTTCATGCGAGCCTGGTTACCCAAGTTTGGGTTATTCAGGTGCCACGAGTTAGAATGTTGAAGAAAATCCACTCCAATTTTGAAATGGGTAGATTATTTAGATATTTTAATGCACCAAACATCTACAAGGCAAATACAGTACACAGACTGCCACTTTTCAGGCTATCAAAGGAGTATGCGAAGATAAAATTTCCTGCTTTAGAGTTTATTGTCCTTCTAATCACAAGTCAGAAAACATAAAAATTCAACAATAGTGGAAACTCCTCCAGAAAATTAAAGAGGAGGGAATATTTCCCAACGAGGTCAACATTCATCATGACCAAAATCATGAGGAGTAAAGGGAATGAAAAAGAGACCTACAGCAAAAAATCCTCATGAACATAGATGTAAAAAGTCTTAACAAAATCTCAACAAATGGAATCATAATAAGTAAAAATAAAAAGTATACAATGTGATAAAACTCAGTAACCAAGTATTAATGAAAAGTTGATTTAACATTCTAAAAAAAAAATCAATGCATGTCTGTATGGCAATTCCTCAAACTACTAAACATGGAGCTTCCATACAACCCAGCAATACCACTTTTGGGAATCTACCCAAAGGACACAAAAACACTAATCCAAAAGGATACATGCACCTGTATGTTCATTGCGGCACTGTTCATAATAGCAAAGGTATGGAAGCAACCCAGATGTCCAAAAATAGATGACTGGATCAAGAAGATGTGGTACATATACACAATGGAATACTATTCAGCATTCAAAGAAGATAAACACATGCAATTTGCAGCGACATGGATGGAATTAGAGGGGATCATACTCAGCGAAACAAGCCAGAAAGAAAGAGAAAAATATTGAATGGTTTCACTTATAACATGACTATAGGGAAACCAAATAGGAGAGACACTTAGGGGGGTGGGGGAGGGGGAGGATAAGGACACAAAATGGAGTAGAAAAGAACACAAGGGACCACGGAGATGGATCACGGGTGAATTAGTGGTGGGTTACCCAAGGGGAATACAAAATGTAAAAGATATAAATAACAATAAAAATATATATTAGAAAAAACAAAAATCAATGCATGTCACCGTATTAATAAAGTATCATGTTATCCCCTCAATGCAGAAAGAGCACGTGGTAAAATTCAAGTATCTATTCCTGATTTAAAATAAATACACTTAGCAAATCAGGGAAACAGGTTAACACACTGAACTTGATCAAGGGTATCTATGAAAAATCTACAGGCAGCATCACACTTAATTGTGGAGAAATAAAATCTCTCCCCTTAAAATGCGAATAAGGCAAGGATATTTGCTCTAATCACTACTATTCAGTGGCTTACTGGAGAGTATATCTGTTGGGGAGAAAAAGGATGTCTGCAACAAACTCCACAGATAGGTTAATGGACCCCACCTCAGACCAAAGAGATCCAAGGCACTAAGGGCTACTAATCCCTTAATGCCATCATTGAAGAGAGGATTACTGGTAACTGAGGGGTGGAGTTAAGCAGCCAGGTTTGGTATATAACCAGACTTGTGGACTTTGGGGGTCTCTTGGCTTCTCACCGGGCTACAGCGTGCCATTGTGGGTTTCCAGCTCTTTGGATCTGGTAGGACACATTTACAGATTTCTCTCTCTTTCTCTTTCTCTTTTTGTCCCTGAGTTATATAGTTTTTTATTTCCCTTCCTTTTACAAATAAACCTTTTATTAACCTTTTTGTGTGTGCCTGCAATTGATCGTATTATTATAAGTCCTTTTTTTAAGCGCACGGGTGAGAACCCATAATCAGGCACCCCATTGTATATCGGGTTGCCCTGTAACATATACACTCTAACAAGGTAGTAGAAAGAAATAAAAGCTACCCAGATTCAAACGGAAAAACATAAAAGTTCCCTTATTCGTTGACAGGATATACATGACTATAAAAAAAAAAATCCCATGAACTCTACAATAAAATTTCCATATAATAGGGTAGTTTTAGCAAGTTTTTGAAATACAAGATTAATATAAATAAACTCAAGGTATTTCTATTTTCTGGGAACAAACCATAGAAAACTGAAATTAGTAAAACATTATCTTTTAAATAGAAAAAGATATAAAAATTTTCATGTTGTAATTTTAAAAATATGAAGCAGAAACTTTGCCTGGGATGTGATTGGCTTCAGGGCTCCCTTGAGATCTCCTAGCAGTGTGTGTCCTTACTATGACCCTTTGGAGTCTGCAGCAAGCACTACCTGAGTGAGGTGTTGGTTTAAATGAGTAGCTCTTCTAGCTTAAGGCCCAGAAGGAAGTTGACCTTTACACCTCAAGCCACTTGATCCTGAGCTTTAACTGTGTAAGAGTCCAGTTCGCATGCTGGATATAAGAGTAGCTCTTCTAGCTTAAGGCCCAGAAGGAAGTTGACCTTTACACCTCAAGCCACTTGATCCTGAGCTTTAACTGTGTAAGAGTCCAGTTCGCATGCTGGATATAAGCAAAAATGCTTTCGGAATTCATTAGGTTCTAAGGACATCAGAATTAGGCTCTTAATTACAAGGACATAGGGATCCCCACTGAAGTCTGGGGGAGGGGTGCATACACAGAGAACCTATTTTAAGGAGGAGAGGTAGAAAGTGTTTTACTGTAGGATGATGCTTTTCTGTAGGATCCTGTTGTTGCCTCTCAGAACTCTTTGGCTTTGTCCTGCAATGGTTTATTCCAGGTGACCCTCAAGAGTAAATGCAGTTTGAGGAGCACACTTGGATATCAGTGGCAAAAAACCGAAGGTGCAATACATATTTGTGACTCCAGAATTGACTTCATGACAGTTCCTATTCTGGGAAAGATGGAGGCAGAAGCCTCTGCTTACAAATACTAAGGACAAAATGAACAGCTGTTAAGAAGAAAGCCATAGCTGTAAACTTGAGTGGGTGCCTACCATTAGGACTGTACTAGGGAGGAAAGGGACTTGTGAGCTGAACCCCTCAAGCTGATTTTGGGCAAGAAAACAATGCAGAGGTCACTTTATCTGCTCTGTGATTGTTCTGCTCAGCCATAATTGGACAGAGTCCACTTGGGGAAAATGTTTCAACTCTAACTCATGGGATTCAATCAGCTTCTACCACCATCTCCTTATCAAATCTCTTATATTTGTTTCCCTGCCTCTGGTGCTCCACATTTTCTTTATGGATGCCTGGTTAACTGGAAGAAGCTGTTGAGTTATCCCATGTTCATTGCCAAGCATATCTGCATGGCCTGTTTCAAATGTTAGGTTGCTGAACACTGTTCTAGCATCTTCTGCCCTCATTCAACACAATGTACCACAGATGCTTCTTATGTATCAGGAATTAGTAGGTCAAGGAATACAAAAATGAATCAATCAGGAAAGATACATCTCCTACTGCAGGGAAGCAAAAATGCCCTCTTTCAGACTCTAATGGTTAGTTAGGATTGGAGACCACACAGCAGCCTGCACACTGGACATCTCATAACTTGGATGATCTTACCTGCTCCACATGCTTACAATTAATTTTTGGTCAGAAACCATATACAATTTGGGGCCTACACACTGCACTTTAGGATTAATCCAAAAGTTCTTTTATTATTTTGTAATTGGTGGTTGAAGCCAAAGACAGTTACAGGTGGTGCTCCATGGAGGAGGTTGCTGGTGAGGATGGATAGCCCCAGGGAAAATGCTAAAAACTATCACATTTTGGGGTAGAGCGACTGATAAGAAATATAAGGGACTGCAGAAGCAGCTGTGGATTCATATTCAGTGTTTGGAATTCAGTGTTGGCGCTTTTAGCATTTAGGATTGAGCATTTTTGGATCTTCAGTGATTTGGGGATCAGGGATTTTGGCCCCCACCCTGCTGATTTTCCCGAAGGCTGTTGTGGGCCTCAGAAGGTGGAGGGCTCCAGCAGCCAACCTCAAAGAGAAAAAGTTCAGAGGCTTTGCAAGTAGCAAAGTGATTGAAACTGTTCCCAATTTTGCTGCCGTTACAGCCGAGGAGAGAAGGTGAAGACACCTCGCTGAGCTGTGAGTGTAGCTGTTTATCAGGCCCTTTGGCCACTGTGGCTGCTGTTATGAGTGTCACTTGTCTGGTATTGCGCTGGGGCATCTCGGCGGTTCTGGGAGCATCTCCGGTTACATCTTCTGTTGTCTTTGTGAGTTGGAACCTGGACTACAGTCTGGCTGCCATGTGTACCCTGAGGCAGGAAGATACCATCGTGGGCACGTGGTCTATTGTTTGGGAGAGGAGCTGAGTCCTCAGTGGTGGGAAGATACCATCTAGCTGCTTTTTGTTTAGGACTTGGAGACACTGGACATTGCTTTAGTGAGGCAAATGGCCATTTTTGGCCTCAGTAACTCTTTGTTTTTCCCTGGTTTGTTAAAAAAAAAAATCCCGTTGTTTCCTGACCCTGAATAGTCTTGCAATGTGCACATGGGTGAAGAACTCAGACAGTGACTGGTAAACTGGGCTGTGTCCTTGGTTGGTTTTAGTGCCCCTTGCTGCCCTGTATCAATTTGACAAGGGAGGGGAGAAAGTAAACTAGTTTCTCTGAGGAATGAGTGGTGCTCAGGCAAAGTCAGCCCCTAGCCATTGTACTGGAAACAGAGTGGGGGTGTCACAAGGCTGTCTCATACCCTCAGACTGTGGATACAGCCAAAGTCAGGTTCTGGAAGCTGGGTTCTGAAGGGAACACGCCCTAAATTAAGTAAACCCCTTCAAAATGGAGTTGTAAAGCCAAGGGGGTTAGCTAAGAAGTAGACTCAAGGTACAGGAAATGCTGGAGCTGAAAAATAGGAGAAAGGGAACCACAACTATGAATGATTGAAGAGAGAAGGCAGAGCAGATGTGGAGGCCACTGCGCCTCCATCCCCGGGACAAGACCTTCACAGATGCAAGATCCAGTGCTTTGGTTCCTGCAGGTGAGTGAGTCCCATGTTAAGATATAGTCAATGCATTCTGACAACTGGGATATTGGCAGTGTCACTTCTGTGAACTTTACCTAGTTCCCTGTTTTGAGACTTAGTAATACAGGATATACCATCTGATGCCTACTGCCACTCAAGACTGCGGTGGGCATGAAAGGGAACATGTACAAATCTCTGCAATGAAAAACAAACAACACTGAATGGATTATCCACCAGGCCGCTTCCTCCAACCCAGGGAGAGGACAGTATACCACCATCCTTTCTCAGTTGACTCCAGGGCTTAGGGGTCACCCCACTCTGTTCCAGCCCTGTCATCACACCCATCTGCCCTCCTCACTTGTAGGACCCTGACTTCATACCTTCTCTGCCCAGGAAACCCCCACTAGGAAAAATGAGGCTCTCTAAATTATGGGACCACACATCTCAGGGAGCCCCAGGCCTCAGTTTCTGAGAGGATAGACTGGCCTGCCCTCCAGGAGATCATTTTATTTTTAATTTTTTTAAAGTCTTTTTTTTTAAAGATTTATTTATGCATACAAGCTGGGGCACAGGCTGGAGGCGTGGGGCTTCACCAGAGACAGAGTGGGGAGCAGAACAGGCAGAGCAATGGAAACACACTGCTGAGGGGAGCAGCGGATGAGGCAGGAGAGGTCTGCCGCGCCATGTGGGAATCTCCCCAGTCGGGTGTCAAACTCGTGTCGCAGCTGCCCACAGCTCCACAGCACAGCGCCCAACAGCTGCACCACCAGGGAGGCCCCAGGAGATCATTTTAAAATCCTTTCCAACTTCTCCTGATTCCCAACACCTTCCCCATTTCTCTGTCTTCATTGTCCGCCTTACTCATGAGAGATTTATCATCAGAGCATTTCTCAGCTCCCCAATCTCTCAGTGGACCTGAACCTATACCTGAGAACCTGTATCTGTTAAGGAGGGCATGGGTACTCTGAAGGCCCCCTCTCCCACCCTTAGCTGCTTGGACCTTTAATGTTCAACTTTTCCCTCTGTCGTCATCATTTTCTCTTTGTATGGGATGGTTCGTATCAGAAAAACAACATAGTCCATTTAAATTACCTCTGTTGGCATACAGTGTCCCCTATGCTTTTGCATTCTTTATTTGTTCTCCTTTATTGCAATTCCCTTGGGAGAGTGGTCTACATTCCTGCTCCCTCTACCCACTCCACTCTTTTCGGGCAGCTCCAATACAACCCTTGTCCAAGTCAGGTGTGGGCAAAGCAAACACAGCTCTGTGTAGTGCTCTGTGAAATGCATGTGTTTAAAATGACAAAAATGTAAAAGAAAGCATCATGAACACAAAGGGAAGAATAAGGGGCCTCAGGAAATGGGAGATTTAAAAGAAACTAAATAGAACTTATAAGATTTTTAATATTAAAAATAATATTTAGAAATGCTTACAACTAATTTCAGACTTACAGATAAGTTGCAAAATCAGCACAGAGTTCTTGTGTAGTTACATATTGTTATATAACAATATATATATTTATATAACAATGGTACCATTACTAAGCGAGGAAACTGATATTGGTAAGATGTATTAACAAAAGCACAGACTTTAGCTGATTTCCACTGATGTTCTTTTTCTATTCCAGGATTCTAATCGTGTGTCTCACATTGCATTTATTTGTCATGTCACTACAGCCTCCTCCAATATTATTATTTTTTGGTAGTATGTTGTTCAACTCAGTTTGTTTGATGTTTTCTTGTAACTATATGAAGACATTTTTGGCAGAAATACCATAGACTTCTACAATTTTCAAGCAGACTAATTATTATGCGGCAGATAATATTCTAAGTAATCTTAAAAACATGTTAACTTATTTAAGATCCTCAAAAAATCTCCATGAAATAATGATGTACACCAACTTTACAGATGTGGAAATGGGGTTTAAATCATTGTGGGTGCTCACAGTTAGTCGGACAACCTTGGACCTTGAGCCCCACCTTCCACTCAGAGGCCTGTATGTGGCTGTAAGTATAGCTGTGCCAGGACCCTGGGTTGCAGCTTGGTGAAGGAGAAAGGATGTTGATAGCGCTTCCAAGACACCAAGGCGCTTTCGGAGTGTCAGCCCCTCAGGAGTGTGGGCTTCAAGAAAAGATGAAACAACACTGGACAGTGCTGGTCCCACTAAGAGTCCATCCCAAAGTGAAAATAAACTCTGGGTAATACTGTTTAGATCATGCACATTCTTAAGACCTAACTCTCTTCAACTTTGCTTTCTGTTCTATTTGTGTTTAGTTCTATTTTTTGGTAGGAGTTCTAAACTAGAGAGATGACATTGAGTTAGAAGTTTTTCAAATAGGAACAGTTAGGTGGAAACCGATATAAAATAAAAACTGGTATAGAGAAAATGAGAAGGTTGTAGTGGAAGCTCTCAGTTCTAACATCTTTGAAAGTTAATCACAATATGCATGCTACAGAGAACCTGTCAGTTATCATTGGAGCTTGTTAATGAATTAGGAGTGAAGATTGTGCTGTTCAACACTATGCTCTTATGCAATAATTGAATTATTTTCTCTTAAATGCAAGACACATTGATTCCTCGTGATTCTTTTGTATTTACATAACAAATGATTTAAAGTTCCATTAAATATTCACCTATATTAAGTATGATTCCCTCTAATTCCATCCATGTCTCTGCAAATTGCATGTGTTTATCTTCTTTCCATGCTGAATAGTACTCCATTGTGTATATGTACCACATCTTCTGGATCCAATCATCTATCATACTCAGTGAAATAAGCCAGAAAGAAAAAGAAAAATATCGAATGGTTTCACTTATAACAGGACTATAGGGAGGCGGGGTGGGAGAGAGACACTCAGCGGTGGGGGAGGGGGGAGGGGAGGATAAGGGCACAAAATGGAAGAGAGGAGAATACAGGGGACCATGGAGATGGATCACGGGTGAATTGGTGGTGGGCT